>BSQZ01000002.1:7067500-7137500 GCA_033239005.1 Lamellibrachia satsuma | reverse complement strand
GTACGAAGCGGAAGTATTGCACATTTATGTTGAGTGATTTGTATCGATTACAAATCCAATCAAAGTTAAAGTGAGTTTGAGAAACGAGTTAATTTATATATTTGGCGAGAAGCAGCACGCGCCGGGGCCAAACTATTTAACATCAAGTTCTACATTTAATGCGACAACTGGACTATATACGAACAGTCAGCTCGAAGGCATCAACTAAATCATGATTCCTGCAACGTGAGTTCATTCAGTCCAGATGGTGTCTACGTACCAACAATTAACTGGTGAAACCATCCGAGGCGTAACCTTTGATTCACAACAATACATTGTATCGATATGATGTGAGGTTCAGTGTCAATTAAATACAAACAATCGATGACAACAAATGCACAACACTATCGTTAAGATTGAGAATTCTTCATTTAATTGTTCGTTGCAATATTATTTTCTAGCAATCAATGTATGTCTACATACACGGCACACTGCCCTATATTTTAACCATATATATTCTGGTAGGTTATTGCCCTATTTTGTTTTACTTTAACTAAACATATCATGAGATAATGTATTACAAATATTCGACTTCTGTCTTCACACTTATGTTTGTTGCTAGTCAATGTTAACTTTTAAAATTGCATAAAATCTGAGACTGTGGAGCAGTGGTGATGAAGAAATGCGTTCAACGTAACGCAATATGTCAGTATTAAACTTCAACTACACACGTAGGAAATCACCACTTATATATGTTGCATTTCCATCGCGTCAGTCGTGCGATGTTCAGGTGTTCCATTTGCACCGTTATCGTGAATCGAGGCTAAGACGAGAAGAGAAATCGGCTTAAAAATCTCTCCTGATCGGGGTCATGCATTAGTGCATTGCACATTCGTCGCCATAAACTGTGATTCTTATGTTGGTTGTTTTCATTAATGACACCCCACCTAAGACACACAGAGGGAACTTCTGATAACAGGAGCTGCCGCAGACGACTAGGAACGGAAGTAGGTTGGACATCATCGAGTAAGACAAGGATGTACTTGGACAGCGGCTTGCTGCTGTCGAGCGCCGTCGCCAAGTAGTTAATAATAATAATAATAATAATTGACTTCTATGGCGCCTATATCCTTAGGAACCTGAGCTCAAAGGCGCAACAAAACAGAATCAGTAGGCGTAATCGTAAACAAGGACGCGCAAAAGTCAGTATCAGAAACGAGGGACAACCGAACATTTATGGTGGGAATGCAATTTGGAATAGATATGTCTTGAGTTTTTTTCGGAAAATAGCAATAGTTTCGGATGTTTTCAAAGCGATAGGGAGTTCATTCCAGACCCTAGGCGCAGCGACAGAGAAAGCACGTTTACCCAAGTTAAGTTTTGTTTTAGGTACAATAAGTTGTTGTGAAACTGATGATCTTAGCTGCCTAGGGATATTTGAAAGATGCAGGAGACTAGCCAAGTAGAATGGTTGTTGTGTAGATAGAGCACGATATGCAAGAGTGGACAGCTTAAAATTAATTCGATAAGAAACTGGAAGCCAGTGTAACTGTTTAAGTAGTGGTAGTGACGGTGAAAACCGAGGCGCCCTGAGAACCACACGTGCCAGATAATTTTGTACTCGTTGGAGTTTAGCCAAGTCTCTTTTAGCAATGTTGTTTAGTAGTGAATTGCAATAGTCAAGACGGCTGCTAATTAGTGCCGTTGATATTGTTTTAGCAGTAGATATAGATATGTGACGCCGAATTCGACGAAGATCACGAATATGATAGAAACAGGATTTACATACTTACGAGATATGCTGGCGAAAGTTGAAATCACTGTCAAAGATGACACCTAGATTACGAACAGTATCTGATGGGAATGTATCACTGCCAAGCAGTTTAACAGGAAAATGGTTGATGACTTTATTTCGTTGTTGTTTAGTGCCAATAATAATAAGGTCTGTTTTATCTGGATTAAGCTTTAGCTTACTTGATTCCATCCACGACAAGGTATCAGTAAGGCAATCACTAAAAGTCGAAAGAAATTCTTGTACATTTGATTGTGAAAGTGATATGTAAACCTGTGTGTCATCAGCATAAAGGTGATGACTGAGATTACGATTAGCAATAACTTGGCTGAGCGATGTAGTATATAAGCTGAACAGAACAGGGCCAAGGACGGATCCTTGTGGCACTCCAAATGGTAGATGTTGTGGGCTAGATAATGTGCCAGATATGTTAATACTTTGATATCTGTCTGATAAAAATGATTTGAACCACCGAAGAGCTGGGCCAGAAATTCCAAAATATCTATGGAGGCGTTGTAAAAGGATTGAATGATCAATTGTATCGAAAGCAGCTGAGAGATCAACTAAGTGAGTGCTGTGACTTTGTCATTGTCCATGTTATCAACTATATCATTGTGTATCTTGAGAAGAGCTGTTTCAGTAGAATGGAATCGTTTATATGCAGACTGTAGATCATTTGATAAGTGATGGTTGTAAATATGTTCATGAAGGCGATTAGCAACTACTTTTTCCAATATTTTTGACAGAAAACTGAGATTAGAGATAGGGCGATAATTCCTTAGGTCATCTTTGCACAAAGTTTGTTTTTTAATAAGAGGATTTACAAGAGCTTGTTTGAAATCCTGTGGAACAACTCCACTCTGCATTGAAAGGTTTATGATAGTAGTAATGGGAAAGATGAGTTGATCGATACAGCTTTTTAGTAGAAGTGTTGGAAATGGGTCAAGATCACACGATTTGTTAGGATATTTTTTAATAATGATGAGAACTTCATTAGTAGTTGCAGGTGTGAAACTCTGTAGTGTTTTTTCAGAAAGTGGCGGTTCAGGGAAATCATAGTCATTATTATTAATGACAAAATTTGATCGAATACGAGCAATCTTATCTGTAAAGTATTTTGAAAAAGAACTACACAATGTATCCAATGAAGAATGTTCAGGCAGTGCTTTTAATTTCTGCCGATGTAGAATTTTGTTAACAGATTTCCACATCTGCCGAGGGTTTTCAGAATTTGTTGTGATAAAATGTGTATAGTAATCAGACTTTGCTTTTGACATCATGTGATTACATATATGTAGCTGTTTAGTATAACGGGATCGATCAATTGGAGAACGAGTTCGTCGCCAAATTCTTTCAAGATATCGACGACGACGTTTTGCTACAATTATATCATTAGACATCCATGGTGATGGAGGGCGAACTTGTACACTTTTGGTTTGTTTCGGAGCATGTTTATCCAGAAGTTTACTTAATGTTTCATTGTACTGATTAACAAGCTCGCATAGTGTAGATTTAGGTTTGATCAAAAGATCAGAATTTGCTAGATCCTCATGAAGGGTATTTATGTTAATTTTATTTATTGGTCGAAATGTGATCATTTTTTTTCTAGATCTTGAACCAACTTGCAACCACAAATCGATAATGACACAAAGGTGATCTGATAAACCATCAGTAGGGAATATTGCTTTAATGTTAGTGCAAGTAGATCTAGTAATAAACAGGTCGAGCCAATGACTATGAACGTGTGTAGGAAATGAAACGTGTTGATGTAATGCATATGTTTGAAGGACATCCATGAATGATCTAGTATTTGGACATGGTAGATCAAGGTGGATATTGAAATCTCCAAACATGTAAATGTCTTCTTGGAATTGTAAGGTGGTTTCAAGGAAATCTGGAAATTCATCAAAGAATGTATTTGTGCTTGCAGGAGAACGGTAGATGCATATAAAATTAGCAGATAAGGATGAATGTTTTATAACAATACAAATTACCTCAAAACTTTGGTATTGAGGTGTATGAATAATGTCTACTTTATATATTTCAGGTACAAGGAATGCGACTCCACCACCCCTACCTGAACGACGGGGGTGATGGTATAGGCAAAAACCATTTGGGCAAATATCGGCAAGACAGGCTGATGTATCAGATGCTAATAGCCATGTTTCTGTCAAAGCTAAAATGTCTATGTGTTTAGATAATATCAGATCAGAAAGGGCAGCAGATTTATGACGTACAGATCGAACATTAGTAGTGGCAAAGCGCATGTTTTGAAATGTTTTTGGTCCAGGATTTATTGAGATATCACCTGCAAGAAGGAGGATGATAGACAGTCTAAATGATGGGTTACAACCAGATTTTGTAGACCATTTTCTGTGTGTACATAGTCGAAGACAAGAAATTTGTAAAGATGACGTTTGTGAAAAGCTAAATCGTATACTATTGTTGGTGAATATTTCAGAGTGTCTATATGTATTGTATATATCTTCATCAAAAGAATAGCATTTTTCTTTAAACAATGTAGACAAAGATAATAAACAAATGACCAGCACGAAGAGAAAATACATAATTATATGCTCAGTGATGAGTAAGGCTAAGTGCAGCTGCTGGGAAAGAAGTCACAATTCTAGGATCAACTTCATCAAGACTAATTTATTTAATTAGAAATGCTGACCAGGGCCGACTCTGATCACTAAATTGTGACTCCTAGGCCTGTTAGATGTTAACTAGGAGTTATAAGTGCATAATCGCGTGCTGAATAATTAAAATATTACAGAAGCAAATATATTAAGAGCATACAATTATAACGTTTAATTAAAAATACCAAAGCAAAGAAAATGTGTTGTGCCGGCGACAAGAATGGGCGATAATAAAAGTAGTCAGTTAACGCATAACTGTCGAAGTATAAAACTTAATGTTAAAATACTTATCTTGACACTGACGTTGTGGTCAACATAAAACAGCACATTTAAATATTATATTGCGTAACACTGATTTAAAACTAAAACACTGTAAAGTTTAAAAATGTATAAAATAGCGGAGAACCAAATGTTTGAAATAGTGAAGTCGGCAGCCTCGTTCTCGTTCCGCAAAGATCGAGAGTTCATGCAGACGCTGTCGTCGATGAACTCTCGCGTCAAACACACGACCACCTTGACGCTCCCCCGGAAGCCGCGCACGAAGTTGTGCATTTTTGATACCCCGCCGACGTCGTCGAGATCGCCAACGTAGAGACGCAATTCCCACTCGTCCTCGTCGTGTGTCATCAGTTACTTGCAAACTCAACGAGATATTCTTGCGACGCTGCCCTGCTTGTCTTTAGGGCTAGCTGCCTGCATAAAGTAGTGCACGTTTGCGTCGTGACGGTAAGCTTGTCCGGCGTCCTTCATGCTACACAGAACAAGGTTATATTTGATGTACCAGCGATGGTAGCGCACCAGCACCACAGCGGCAAACAAGATAACGATTCCGACGGTAATGGGCAAAGCGATCGGAAGGATATTGACGTCACACTCGGCTTCGAGTTCGTCCAAATATACGCTACTTATTAGCACAACATCACAATTTCTGTATATGCACATCAATCGGTCTTTGTCCGACATTATGACGTGCTTCTTGCGTATCCAACTCACAGACTTTACTGTGTCGCAGTTATACACTAATGATGCTGTTTTTGTGTTTATTTCGAAATGTTGCACATTTAATTGTCTGTCCAATTTCGTTGTGAACGCTTCACTTAATTGCGTCAGTTGATTTCCGCTCAAGTCAATATATCCAAACTCTGTCATACGATTGAAATTTAGGTTGATCTTAGTGAGATCGTTATTCGCGAGATTTAGTCGCTTCAGACGCGGGCAACGCTCGAATGTTTGTTAAGTTGATTGTTTGACAAGTTGATGTCTTCAAGCCGGCTCATGTATAAAAATGCCTCTCTAAAGTCAGACCCTGAAGCACCCAGTGAGTTGTGGGATAGATTCAGAAGTCGCTTGTACTTAAAGCTGTGAAACAATTGTGTCGTAATCAATTCAAGTACTCCGTGATTGAAGTCGACTATATCGATACGACTAACGCCAACAATGCGACAGTCTTTGCACACTTCATCAAATTTGTTCTTTGACACGTAAAAATAGCGCAGGTTCATCCTACTTAGACATATGTTGCCTGTGTAGTATTGTAAATGAACCCCGTGCAAATGGACCCGGCGTTCATTTACCACAGTGGTAAATGGACCAGGGTGTCCATATTCAATGGTGGTAAATGGACCCCGGGCGTGGAAAACGTATCCCCCATCTATTCAGTTTTATTATCGGTACATATATAGCAATGGTACGTAGGGGCATTGTTTTATTAAAATTTCTAGTTTAGCACTAAATAGCTTTTGATGGACTGCTTGGATATGGGGAGGGGGGTCTGTTCTCAATAACCGTGGACAATGTACCCCTTCCTACCACGTATCTGCGGTTAGCTCCGTTCCAAGCTGGACGAGTAAATTAACACATCAGACGGTTGTGAGCAGTTAAATGTTCGGTCGTGGAACTGAATCCCGAACGTGGAACTGGAAATGTAATTGTGAAAGAATAGGTGGGGACCGTTCTCAATGGCCGTGGAAAATGTATTTCCCGCCTCCTTCCATGTGCCTATTACCCTGAATACAAAATATCTCTAACATGTGCAATTTACATAGTAACTTAAAAATGGAGAAATATTTGCTTGTTTTAACACGCAAAAATGCCGATGCGAATTATAATCTGCTAAGGTTTGTTTGAGAATAAACTTAATTTATTGATTGAAATGGTTTTCTTTGTTATAGTAATAACCTATTGGGTCCTTTTTTATGTGGACCGGGATCCTTTTATTAAGGTCCAATTTCCACGGTGAAAAATGGACCAGGATCCATTTTCAATCATTTACAATCTCACAACGGCTATTTCTCTTTGAAAATCGATTCCTGTCTCATTCATATAAACGAATTCCGCAGAAGACGGATACGTCCAAAACCAAAGTTAAACGTGTGTTCGGTACAATGTTTGGTGTCATTCGGTTACTGTTACTTCGGCATCGGTGGCAGGGTTGGGTTGGCTGGGAAATAGTGATCGACGTAAAACGTAAGGCTCTTCCGGTAGTAGAAAGTTTCACCGAAACCTTTGGAGCGCCATGGGCGATGGGCAGCGCTGATTGTTTGGATGTTTGGGAAGATGTGGGACATATCGGGATACAACGGCCTAGAATATATGGGTGCATTATTCTCAATACTTAGTTGGCGAAACTGCGAGAAACAGCCTATATGTGTATACGAAGCCGACGAGATTCAATCGCTTTACACTGAGTCGTGTGATATTCCGCCAGTACCGAGAGCAGAAATCTGACTCGATCAATATGGCGGAGTCGTTGCCCCTCCACCCGTCCAAAATTGCATTGCATCTTGGGAAATCTTGAGGAGAACACGGGATTGAATTTGGTGTATTTTATATTTGTCTAAAGCGTGGAATATTGATCGGATAAGTATTATTATTGTATATTTAACATAAACTAACAAGAGTCCTTGTTTAGTCAATAGTTGCTGTTAAAATTTAGCTATAGGAGTAATTTAGGGTAGTTTATATCGTAGGTCTCCGAGGACTCGGTAGCGCGAGCGATAATTAAGGGTTGTTGTTTTCAGTTGATTGGGTACATAATACGAGACGTAATATTAGTACATTTAGTACATATTAAATATTGAAAACCTAAATATTTTGTTTTAGCAACATTTATTGTTAAAAGTTAGCCGTAGGTAGTAATTCAGTGTTATTTAAATAAGGTCACTGAAATTTCGTTAGCGCGAGCGATATTACGTTTTGTTAGTCAGCTGTAACATAGAAAGTAAGTTGCAAGGCAGTAGCTGTAAATTTAATTAAGACATAAGTAGCATACTATAAAGTGTGTATTATAACACAAAAACAGTCTTTGTGAAGACTACCTAGTATAAATTGATTATAAACGGATTATAAACAAATACAAATTTAATTTCTAACATGGCGCCGTGCAAACGCCAAGTAAAGGCGAAACGTAATTTGATATGTTCTAGCTGCGACAGCTGGATAGACATTGTAAAGTCCGGGTGTGTAAATTCGTGGGCGGAGGTGCAGGCGGATGATTTCCATTTCGTGTGTAGGGGGTGTAAGACAGTGAAATATCTGCAGGAGCAGGTGATTGAGCTAAGGCATATGATTTTGATGATGACAGGGCAGGGTGAGACAGAAGTGAGCAGAGGTGGTGAGAATGATGAGAGCAGAGGTGGTGAGACCGAGGAGAGCAGAGGTGGTGAGACCGAGGAGAGCAGAGGTGGTGAGACCGAGGAGAGCAGAGGTGGTGAGACCAAGGAGAACAAGGAGAGCAGTGGCAATGTGAGGGAGAAAGCTGGTAAGAAGAAGAAAGATGACAGAAGGCAGAGAATGCTACAAAAGAGAGGTAAGCGGGTGAGTGGAAAGGGATTGCCAGGTGGTAAGACAGTAAAGGTTGATGATATGAGAGAAAGGGGGCATACTAGTAGTGTGCAACAGGAAAGGAGCTTTGCTGATGTAGTATCACATGGGAAAGCGAGGAAAGCCCGGGTATTTATGGGGGATTCCATCATTAGGAAAGTGGATAAAATTGTAAATAGAGGAGATGCATAACAGTATGCCTACCAGGGGCAAAAGTAGAGGATATAGCAGAGAAGGCAGGACAGGTCATGGGTGGTGGCACGGGAGGTGCTGTTCTCGTGCATGTGGGAACGAACAATGCAGAGAAGGAGGGAACGTCATCCATCGTTGGTAAGTACAGGAGGTTGATCAAGACACTTAAAGAGGCACGAGTTGGGCAGATCGTATTGTCGGGGATATTACCAATAATGGGAGGCAGGGGTGAGGAATATAGGAACTGTAGAAGGATGGCGATCAACACACAGGTACAGAAGGTATGTATGGAGGAGGGGGTAGGCTTCGTAGACATGTGGTTAAACTTTGTGGGAAGATGTGACTTTTTCATGAGAGATGGACTACATATGACAGGGAAGGGCGCTGCAGTTCTTGCGTGTGAGTTTGTCAGAGTTGTCGACGAGGGCACAGGTACCATAAATTATTTAAACTAGATGCGCAGGGGGAACTGACAGAGAAAACTCAAAGGAGTACTACTACAAATACACATCCAAAGAAATGTTCACCAATAATTTCAGACAATGAACTTAAATGTGTATGCTTAAATGCCAGGAGCATAGTAAATAAAAAAGTGAGTTAGACATTATGGTAGCAGATAATGATCCTAATGTAATAGGCATCACAGAATCATGGGCAAATGAAGATATAGTAGATGCTGAGTTAGCACTGACAGGCTATGTAATGTTTAGGAAGGATAGACGAGAAAGAAGGGGAGGTGGAGTAATTTTGTATATTAAAGAATCTATCCAAGCATATGAAATTACACTGAAAAGTGAAGCAGATAGTGTGCAAGCAATTTGGTGTAACATAGTTACCAGGAACTCAACATTAACAATAGGAGTAGTTTATCGTAGTCCTAACATAGGACAAGAGGAAGATGTAAAATTACAAAAGGCGATAAGGGAGGTGAGCAAGGGAGAATGTGTTATAATGGGTGATTTTAACCATGGCCATATACAATGGGAATCATTAGAGAGTGCTGGAGGGGACGACCATCAGTTTCTACTTCTAACACAGGATTGTTTCCTTACTCAACATGTCTTGGAACCAACCAGAGGTTGGAATGTGTTAGATTTAATTTTGTCTTCTCAAAATGAATTAGTTGACAATGTTAAAGTACACGAACCTTTGGGTTCAAGTGACCATAACCAAATCCATTTTAATATAAAAGTAAAGACAGGGAATACATATAAAAAAACATTGGAGGAGGAACTTCAACAAAGGCAAATATAAAGTGATGAGAACATATCTAGCAAATATAGATTGGAATAACTTGCTGAAGAACAAGACAGCAACAGAATGCTGGACTTGTTTAAAATATGAGATTGAGGGCATTATTGAGAAATGTATTCCATTAAGAAAACAAGGGAAAAGATCCAGGAAAAAACACCTGTCAAAAGAAGCTATTAGAAAAATTGCTCACAAACAGATGCTGTGGAGGGTCTATAAACACACTGGAAATGTAGAAGACTACACAAACTACAAAGAGGCACTTAACCTAGCTACAACTGAAATTAGAAAATCTAAAAGAACCTTTGAAACAATTGGCAGGTAATATAAAAAATGACAGCAAGAGTTTCTATGCTTATGTAAGGAGTAAACAGAAAGTTCGAGATAAGGTCGGACCACTGGAAAACAACAGTGACAACATAATTTCAGATGGGTTCCAAATGGCAGAGATCCTGAATGAGTATTTCAGCTCAGTTTTTACCACAGAAGATATCAGCTCACTTCCAGTTCCATTGACTAAATTTGAGGGCAATAAATCAGAACATTTAGGGCAGTTATTTGTAACTCCTGAAATGATAGCAACGAAAATTAAGAAGATGAAAGATAATAAATCACCTGGAGTTGATGGGATACCACCAAAACTGCTAAAGGAAAGTGTTGATCAAATTAGTACACCACTTGCAAACTTATTTAACTTGTCACTAGAAGAAGGAATAGTTCCTTCAGAATGGAAAGAAGCAAACATTACGCCGCCGTTTAAGAAGAGATCGAGGAAGAAGCCAGAAAATTACAGACCAGTGAGTTTAACATCAGTTGTATGTAAATTACTCGAAACATTGATTAGAGACCACATGGTGGAATTCCTCGTAAAACATAAATTAATAAATACATCTCAACATGGATTCCTAAAAGCAAGGTCATGTCTAACCAATCTCTTATGTTTTTTAGAAGAAATTACAAAGTGGGTAGATGACGGTTCACCAGTGGATGTTGTCTACTTAGATTTTCAGAAAGCTTTCGATAAAGTGCCACATCAAAGATTGTTACTTAAACTAAAAGCCCATGGTATAGGCAATGATGTAATCAACTGGATAGAAAAGTGGCTTACACACAGAAGACAGAGAGTAATAGTAGACGGTGAGATTTCAAACTGGAAATCTGTTTTGAGTGGGGTACCACAGGGATCAGTATTAGGCCCTATACTGTTTTTAATATATATAAATGATTTGGAGGATGACATATCTAGCAAAGTACTCAAATTTGCAGATGACACAAAAGTATTCAGAAAGGTTACTAATGATACAGATAACCAAAGTTTACAGGATGATCTGGAATAATTAGTTAAATGGTCAGAAAAATGGCAAATGTTATTCAATTTTGGGAAGTGTATTTATACATACATTGCTAATGCAAAACATAATACAATATTCATTTCTATCATACATATAAAAACAATTATATTGTGTTAACTACAATCATAGTGTGCAAACAAAGTAGGTACAAGTAAAATATCGCGTATTTCCATCTTCACAATGCAAACATGTATAAAACGTGTACACTGCATGTACAATTTACATCAGTGCACACCGAAGATATGTTTAACCATTCATTCATTTCGAAAACGACAACACCCTAAGTCAGCATGGTGAAGAGTTTGAAGACGAGCCTGCCACACTTTGACTTCATAGTCGTTCAAAGTCAAATGTGTTTTCATGACGTGACACCAGTAATCGTATCACATCAAAATGGCGTCGACATCTCTCTTGGTCGTGGTCCCGTATCAGGGCATCGCGCATGCACCGCCAAAATGCCCGATGTGCGTGATCACCCTCGTCTTCGATGTCAACCCACGTTAACATGAGCGAAGGAGCGTTTGGCAACAGGAGTTGCCGCAGACGACGGGGAACGGAAGTAGGTTGGACATCATCGAATAAGACAAATATGTACTTGGACAGCGGCTTGCTGCTGTCGAGCGCCGTCGCTAGGGAGTTCATACAGTCGCTGTCGTTGATGAACTCTCGAGTCAAACATACGACCAACTTGTCGCTTCTCTCGAAGCCGTGCACGAGGTTTTGCATTTTCGAGGCTCCGCCGTCGTCGTCGCGATCGCCAAGGTAGAGACACAAGCTTCACTCGTCCTCGGCTCGAGGCAGCAGACGCGTGCATACCCAGCGCGAGATTCTCGCGACGCCGACCTGTTGGTCGCGATAATTGGAAACATAGAGGAAATACGTCACCATCGCGTCGTGTTGTTTCCATCGTGTACTGGAAGACGTCCTCCCATCTCGTAACCAGCACAGAACTAGGTGCACGAACTGCACCAGCGCACGAACTGCACCGACCCGCAGTTACATGTGAACATCTCTCTTTGAATGTTTATCATCAGAGGTCGTACGAAAAATTGTTGATCTAGGTTTGGCATAAATGCATCACTCAAACAAGATTAACACACTTGATGCTTAACCGTTTCACACTGTGCCAGAATGGGGAGCAGAAGTCATATTCGTCAACTATAGCCGTGTCTCCCTGTGTGTCTTCCAGTACCACTGTGTCGATTGTATAGCGTTGGTCATCTCCACGAAATCATCTTCGCGAACAGTTTAAATATTGTTTTTACTAAGATCCAACTCCGTGACGCCATTCCTGACATATATGGGAACTTCGGTTAAGTTGCGTGATCTACAATCCATCAATACTCCAGAATAAGCACCAGACGATAACCACTTATTGTGATCAACAATCGATGATCCACATGAATGTGCGCAGTGAAGACTCCAAGCCAACGACGACCGCACGGCGCCCATTCTTATGGCAGAATGTCTTGTGCTGCTTGAACAACTAAAATCAGAATATAATTGAATTTTATTCAGACGACTTGCGATAGTAAACGACATAATAAGCATACTGCATGTATATGAGTATATGTCCTGGTCTGGACATTGCACGCATGCACACCAACATTCATGCACTTACGCACACACGCACGCAAAACGCACGCACGAAACCACGCATGAAACACGAACGCACGAACGCACGAATACACGTCGCTCGGTATGTAAATAAGATAGCGCATGTTCGGCAGACTAGAAGAGCCCCCGTCTCGATACTGTCCAAGTCAGACATACATATTCTCCAAGACATGTTCGCCAATGGTAGATATGTTGTTTTTGCTCAGATCCATTACGTCACTCCTGTCACATTTCGGACCTTGCGTTAAGTTACTTGATCAACAATTTATTACAACACCAGAATAAGCGCCAGGCGATAGCCACTTATTGCGATCAACAATCGATTATTCATCTTCTGGCAACCAGGAAGTTACGAATCTCATGCGACATCACTTGACAACAAATTATGTGAGTTTTTTTAAATCTATGACAACGAAAATGTTTTCGCTGACCTACATAAATCGAGTGTAGTAGATAGTCGCCATTTCTCTTTTGTTCGACCAGCTGGAGCGTTATCTGCCGGATGAATCTGGACTGGCGGCGTATCCAAAGCTCCGCACCCTTTTTTCCTGTGCTTAAGCAGTATTATTACCCATGAATCCCCGGTGTATTTGGTTAATAACGGGTGCGTGCAACCATTTCTAAGTTTGTGTGGAAAAACCCCAACTACTATGTAGGTTGAAAATGGGCAATTCGTCCAATTTATTTTGGAGGGTGAATTTCGACGTAATTGCCACTGTGCACACCTCATTAAATGTAACATGTCTGCAGCGTAGGGTGCGCAGTCAGAATAAAATTAATAGTCTGTCTGGATAATTACATCAGTGTAGAAGACAAACTGGTACATGTTAGCAATAAAAATGTGACCAAAAAACCCTTGTCGCTGTTATACAATATTCCAGCATAACAATTTACAAGGGAAAACGATACTTAATTAAGACTGCATAAGCACAGTACCAGCTAGACTATTTAAAAAATCACTACACACAAAAGCGGGGTGTAAGTAATCCCCCCCATATTACAAATGAAATGCAATGCACCATAGTGGGTGATGGCACTGTCAAATGTATAACATAACTAACAGTAAAACAAATACACTGGGGATGGCGGAATCAACATTTATACTCAAATCAAAGTAAAAAAAACGGTGTTGCTAGTTTGGCCCAGTGCAGAAAAGTAATTTGCAAACCTGCGCCTCTACTATCATCCCGCAAATTTTCCCCGCAGGCGCCGCTAATCAATGGGATGCTTTGAACGCTTCCCGGCCAGCCCAATTAAGCGCGATACCAATTTCCAGGAAGAGAGGGGTGACAGGTTAAATAGCCCCCTAGCTTAAAAAGTACTATTTTCGTTCTGATGCTTGTTGGCTCGTGTGTCGTGTTCTACTTTTGTTTCTACTTCAAGTAGAATTTGTTTTTCTACTTTTACTCAAGTTACTTTGTTTGGGTACTTTTACTTATACTTGAGTAGATTTTCAGGATCTACTTCTACTTTTACTCAAGCAGCTCTGATTGTATGCGGCATGATATTCATACTTTCATGGTTGACACCCTATACTATCGTTTTAACATGACATATATGAATAAATGTTGATCGTCACATGACATAAACTGATAAAGGTTGTAAGATCAAACGTTACTAGATAAGTGGTCACCTAATTAACATTACATCTCGAAGGCTAAGCCTACACCGTCAATTTTAATATTCCACTCTAAACGTGAGGTCCGGTATCCGAATTTAGACCAGTCGTGGGCGTTATCGATGTAGGTAGGTCATTGGTTACACCCGTGTCGTGGTTGCATTCTTCACTGCACAGTTACCATCACTCGTCGAGACACAAGTTCTGCTTATCCGGAGGACCCAAACCAACCATTTGTCAGAATGTAAGCATTTTATTCTTCCTCTATATTTGCGTAACATAACCAAGGAGTATCTATAGATATTACATGTCAGTAACATAATTTTATATACGCTTTCATTCAAATAGTAAGCTGGGGTTTAATATTTTCACTAGCGAATGTTATGATACTGGCAATATAGACATGTGGTAGAAGCCTTGGATGGGAGAGAGAGTTTCATGTATAGGTCTTATATTACTCGGCATGCTGCCACGTAACATTAAGCAACTGCGGCATGTTTAAAAACTATCTTTGAACAGTCGTCTAGTATGAGGCGCCGAAGTGGACAAATTGGTGATGAAACGGAGTTCTGCGAGAACCGTCGAGTTCTGGCTGCAAGAAACGTCGAGTTCTGGCTGCGAGAACCGTCGAGTTCTGGCTGCAAGAACTGTCGAGTTCTGGCTGCAAGAACCGTCGAGTTCTGGCAGCAAGAACCGTCGAGTTCTGGCTGCAAGAACCGTCGAGTTCTGGCTGCAAGAACCGTCGAGTTCTGGCTGCGAGAAGCGTCGAGTTCTGCGAGAACGATCGAGCCTGGTTACCACTGAAAATAGCGTTGTAGGATGTGCAGCGAAGCAGAAGTAATGCCGCAAAAGGCATAATATAATATAATATAATATAATATAATATAATATAATATAATATAATATAATATAATATAATATAATATAATATACTACCCACTTAAAAGTGGTTAAAAGTTACATTTATTGTTTACATATTTTCATGAATCACTCACAAAGTCAGTATCACAGACGATAATAAATGAATAGAACAAATCCTGTAAATTTTACCAACGTGAATATTCTTAAAAACAAAATTTAAAGTTAAGACGACAATGTCACGTGTGCGCCTGCAAATTCACAACAAATTCAGTACAACTTTACATGCGAGCTGCCATGGTTTAGTTTTAGCATTCGTTTTACGCTTGGGGGTCCTGGGTTTAAATCGCGGCATGTCTGGTTTACTTTTTTTTCTCGTTTAGTATTCTCATATAATTATTTTATCAATTACGTTTAGTGCAATATTCCGTTTTATTTAATTTCGCTGATTGTAAATGTGTAGCACTCATTTTTTCTACGTGTGGCTTGTGACGTTAAACAGCAAATAGGATAAGCAGCTAAAAACTATATAATCAACAAATTAAAATTATTAAGCAATGTGTACCTTTTTAAAATAAATAATATATGTGATCTCTTATGAAAGTGTCACCAATGATCATATTTTGAGGTAAGGTGCATGCATTAAAGCATATATAAATCTTTCTTTCAGATGATGAATGCATAGTCACATTTGGTGACATTCTTGTGTTCGCAAATGGGATGGAGACATTCCCACCCTGGGGTTCACATTTGGGCTTACCTTAAATTTCCTTCAGTTTTTAGAAATGCTACTAATTATTGATACTAAATTGTGTTAATACTAGAATAGAACATATTTTGGACTGGGTTTCTTTACACCATATCTTGCCATTTGATGCCTGCTATCTGTCGTAGGCAGCGCATGTGAAACTGATCTAGTCGTCTGATGTGTCGTCGGTATGGGGTCCATTCTTCACATCCGTAGAGAAGGGTTTTAAGTACGACGGTATGGGGTCCATTCTTCACATCCGTAGAGTAGGGTTTTAAGTACGACGGTATGGGGTCCATTCCTCACATCCGTAGAGCAGGGTTTTAAGTACGACGGTATGGGGTCCATTCCTCACATCCGTAGAGCAGGGTTTTAAGTACGACGGTATGGGGTCCATTCCTCACATCCGTTGAGCAGGGTTTTAAGTACGACGGCACAATACACTTTGATTTTTGTTCTCAGGCACACGCCACGTTCATTCCAGAGGCGCTTGGTTAGTCTGCCGAAAGAAGCACTTGCCTTTCCAAGACGGGCAGAGATGTCATCATCAATCATTGCATTTTCGGACAACGTACTTCCCAGATAGGTGAATTTATCCACGACATTCAATGGGACGTTGTCAATAGTAATATTTGGTGGTACATGGTTGGTTCCAGGCTTTGGTTGGAACATAACCGTTTTCTTTAGACTGATTGTGAGTCCAAATTTAAATCGGCGGGCTGCTTTAGTAAGAGTCGGTGATGTTCTTTGTGTCATAGATTGGGTGTGCAATGAGTGCACAGTCATCAGCAAACAGCAGGTCTCGGACAAGAAGTTCTGTAGTCTTGGTCTTGGCTTTCAGGTGCTGTAGATTGAATATGTTTCCGTTGGTGCGAAATTGAATGTAAACGCTTAGACGGTTATCGCGGAAAGTATCTTGGAGCATGATGATATAGATATATGGCATCATTTTCTTTTGCACGATACGTACTGGCTATCAAGATACGCCTTTGACATACCTATTTCATATAAACTGAATGATTCACGGACTGCCCGCTAGGTGCCACGACAGCGCCTAACATACATTCCAGGACCCGCAAGGGCGCATATAGTTTACCGTATCTGTGTACTTCAGTCCAACATTTTATATTCGAAAGAAATAAACCCCCAATTGTAACACTCATTATTATATACAGTGTCAAGTCCGGATCCCCCATCGTATTTTCGATTATAACTAGCTGTAACTCGAAACGCACGCGGCGGCATCACCCTTTAAGATATACGTATCCGCCTCTTATTTTCTTCGGGGCCGTACGCAATGGTCCGGGAGGCATTTCTCATAGATGTAGATATATGTTAATTGTCCGTATTCTTTGCGCTCGCCGGGTCGAGATGTATAACTGAATTTGTACTCACTCGACCAATGAGTACATAGCATACTACAGAAATGTAGTCAACGCATTGTTTTCCAACTTTTAAGCGATTTTAATCGTGTACATCAGACGACTACATACATAGTAGCAATATAATCACGCACAATGGCAATTAAATAATCGTGATGATAGATTTCACTGTAAACCGTAAAGAAAAGTGAATGTTAACATCACTTAGACACGTAATGTCTAGATTAAAACGAAACATGTTTAAATCTGACCGGTAATTTTGAAGCCTAAAGCTAAAGCAGGTATGGCCCGCCAGGACCACCCTTACTGACAATTTGGATGCCTAAAAATGTGGCTTGCGCCAGCCCTTGTAATCCCTCCTCCGGGGTATTTATACTCCCAGTTTTCCAAAATCAGACGCCGTCACTAGAAGCGCTGTCTTTGCTTAAATACCAAATAAGCTTTACTATTGGTCAACTTGTTAAATGCCCCCACCATCTCAACCACAGGATAATAATAAAATAATAGCACTTCCATGCCCAGTTTTGCAAGTTAAACTTTTGGACTCTTGGAGTTGGGCCACACCCAGGTTCCTCTCAGTTCTCCAATTACGTTGACCTCCGAGGTCAGAGCAAGTTAGCAAAATGTCAGGATTAAAGGGAGGGCTGAGGCGTCTAAACATTACCCTCAGTCTTTGTCGTCGTACAAATAATGAAACAAATTCAGTAAACAGGACCGATTAATAATTGACTGGGTTGTTTTATAAATTGATACAATTATGCAGACAAATTTAAATAAACTTGAACTGCGATTTCTATTACATAATTCCACCAACCTCCCACCAATTGCGATAATCCACTTCCCATCAATCTTACCTTCCACATATAATTGCCCATGCCATGGCAATGCTATGATTTGTGTGTGTTCGAATGAAAGCGTCGTTGTCGTTGGGAGCGTTGAAGGTCTCACAGAGACGTAATTGTCGACGTCTAACAAGTAACTACGATCAAGGCAGAAGGCCTTCTCCAATTGTTCCCCACACCAACCCATTTGCGAAGCGCTCAACGTGCGGAGGTTCGGAACGATTACACGTAAATTGGAAAACAGTCGTCGCTCGCCACCGTCGCTCGGTATGGAAATCGCAAAGGAATAGGAAACTGTTGCAGGAGAGGATAAGATAGCGCATGTTCGGCAGACTAGAAGAGGCCCCCGTCTCGATACTGTCCAAGTCAGACACACATATTCTCCAGGTCATGTTCGCCAATGGTAGATATGTTGTTTCTGCTAAGATCCGTGACGTCACTCCTGTGACATTTCGGAACTTGGGTTAAGTTACTTGATCAACAAACTATTACAACACCAGAATAAGCACCAGGCGATAGCCACTTATTGAATACAATGAACGTAACCAACACGGCGCCCTTTCTTCTGGCAGGATGTCCAGTGCTGCTTGAACACCTAAATATTACAACATTATATTATTCAGACGACTTGCTTTTTGAGATGATTTGCTCTAGTAAACTACGTCACTGATAAAGTGACATATACCGTATAAATATGCGTCTATTTATTGATCGGGACATTCCAGTTCATGCACGCACTCACTCAGGCACAAACATCTAGGCAAGTCGGTTGGCTCCTCTACTCGAAGGAGAACACTGCGATGAAGCAGTTGTCACATGGTTTGAACGTCGATGACTCACCAGGCGACGTGTAGTGCACAAGCGGCAGGGACTGATTACATATCCTCGCCGTATTATGCCTTTGAGTGACAACCAGGAAATTACGAATCTCGTGTGACATCACTTGACAAAAAATCATGTGAGTTTTTTATTTATGGAAACGAAAATGTTTTCGTCACAGTTCTGACCGCTATTAGGTATGCGTGTACCGCACACGCACACGCACACGCGCACGCGCACGCGCACGCACACGCACACGCACACGCACACGCACACGCACACGCACACGCACACGCACACGCACACACACACACACACACACACACACACACGCACATTCTATACATTTTTACGACAACAGAAGCAGCTATCAACTTTGTTCAACCCAACTTCACCTGTAGCACACGACTTTTAAACTTCCGTCGACCAAGCTCACTGGATCACGCGGGCTTGACTCCTGTCGTACACGGACGAAACAATGTGGCAGGTGGCACTGGAAGACAGCAGCATGACTCACACTGTTTCACAACGTGCGGTGACAGTGGTGGTGCCTTAGCAAATCAGACCCAGTTATCTTTTACTTCTACTTGACTAGATTTTCAAGATTTTCAACATGACATATATGAATAAATGTTCGTGTCGTGGCTGCATTCGTCACTGCATAGTTACCATCACTCGTCGAGACACAAGTTCTGCTTATCCGGAGGACCCAATCCAACCATTTGTCAGAATGTAAGCATTTTATTCTTCCTCTATATTTGCGTAACATAACCAGGGAGAACCTAGATATTACATGTCAGTAACATAATTTTATATACGCTTTCATTCAAATAGTAAGCTGGGGTTTAATATTTTCACTAGCCAATGTTATGATACTGGCAATATAGACATGTGGTAGAAGCCTTGGATGGGAGAGAGAGTTTCATGTATAGGTTTTATGTTACTCGGCATGCTGCCATGTAACATTTAACAACTGCGGCATGTTTAAAAACTTTGAACAGTCGTCCGAAGATGTCAAAATCGTGATGAAACGGAAAAACTTGTTCTGCGAGATCGATCGAGCCTGGTTACCACTAAAGATAGCTTTGTAGGATGTGCAGCGAAGACGAAGTAATGCCGCAAAAAGCATAATATAATATAATATAATATAATATAATATAATATAATATAATATAATATAATATAATATAATATAATATAATATAATATAATATACTACACGTATAGAAGTGGCTAAAAGTTACAATGAGAGAGTTATTTATTGTTTATATATTTTCAAGAATCACTCACAAAGTCATTATCACAAACAACAATAAATAAATGGGAAAACAATCCTGTAAATGTTACCAACGTGAATATGCTTAAAACAAAAGTGAAAGTTAAGACGACAATGTCACGTGTCCGCCTGCAGAACGCATAACAAATTCAGTACAACTTTACATGCGAGCTGCTTTGGCTTAGCTTTAGCGTTCGCTTTACGCTTGGGGGTCCCGTGCTCAATCCGTTCCGTAATGTTCTTATATAATTATTTTATCAATTACATTTAGTTCAATATTCACTTTTGTTTAGTTTCGCTGATTGGCAATGTATAGTACTAATTATTTCTACTTGTGGCTTGTGACGCTAAACAGCAAATTTCAGTCCAACAGTTTATATTCGAAAGAAATAATCCCAAATGTAGCAGTCATTGTTATATACAGTGTCTGCAGTTACTATGTATTCTAGCTGTGTTCTGGGGTTTAGTTACTACGTATCCTAGTTGTGTACTTGGTGTGTAGTTACTATGTGTTCTAACTGTGTACTGCGGGTTTATTATGTATTCTAGTTTTGTATTGGGGGTGTAGTTACCATGTATTCTAGCTGTGTATTTATGGTGTAGTTACTACGTATTCTAGATATGTACTGGGGGTGAAGTTACTATGTATTATATATGTGTACTGGGGGTGTAGTTACTATGTATTCTAGTTGTGTCCTGGGTGTGTAGTTATATGTATCATATTTGTGTACTCGGGTTTAGTTACTATGTATTCTAGCTGTGTACAAACGAACTGGTTCGACTTTCGCTGTGTTAGGTCCTCACTGGTGCTATCGGTTGGGCAACTCTCTTTCTCCTCTCTTCTTCCCGGGAATGGTCCATCCCTCATCAATCTCAACTTCTTGACGGCAGCGCCAGTCACAGTGAGAAGATGGCTGATGAAAAATTCACTCCTTTTCAACTTCTTCTGGAGTGTTTCAAATATCTCCAGGATGTCGCCCATCAGTGAGGTTATCCATTTTTGTTGGTGGTTCCAAATTCTCAGAAACCCTTTGGCTTCAGCCTTCTACTTTCTGTCGCTGGTACTTTCTGGTGCCTGCATATGTTCCCACACCTAAATGCAGACTGGTAGGTTATTCAGCACAGGATCCACCAGCTGCAGCTCGTTCTGGGCAAACCTGACATCGTGGTGCCGAGGGAACTGTTTGACATTCCCGGCTTGCGCTGTCAACATCTTCATCCTTCTCGGCATCCGGAAGAATCGTACGAGCCCCAGTAGATTAGACTTCTACATGCCCAGCTCCGGTACGGTGTTGACGACCGACTCAATGGCTAAGTCCGACCGGTCAGCAGCACACCAGAAAGTTGCCAGACCTCTCTGCACTTGGTCAGCAAGCAAACGCCATAACCCACCATGTCTGCCAGTGTTTGCCGATTCGTCGTCAGTGGTGACACCGACGAGCTTCGTGTCTTTACCTCCGGTCAGACCCAAAGCTTTGTTCACCGCTTCCAGTAGTCCAGGGGCGCCGTTCTTCTCCGGCGAATGCATGACGACGAACACACTCGTTGTTGTTACTATGTGCGGTTCAGAGGTCATATGATCAATGACCCTTTCCAGCCTATCACTACAGTCCGCCCTTACGCCGCTTGCGATTGATATAGTGCCATTTTTAGAACTTTTCTGTGCCATCTCCTCCTACTCCTGACATGTTGTGCATAGAATATTAGCCCTTGTTCGGCCACATTTCTTTGCCGAAAATGAGCGAAGCTCGGGGAATTTGTTTAAAACATCTGCACTAATTAACGGAATTCCTTTGTACGTCGGTGTGCGGGAACTTGACGGTTACTGGCCTGAAGTTGCGTTGTCGGTTTCCTGACCAGGTGTCTGGGTAAGGTGGTGATCTTTGTCACCAGGAGTGTGGTCAGGTGTGATGGCAGTGGACGGATCATGGCTGCTTGATGAACTGGCTATCGGGCGAGAACACGACGAAGGCAGTATCTATGTGACTGGTGGTACACTTTTATCTTTGGGAGTGTCATCAGATGTGATGGCAGTGAACGGATCATGGCTGCTTAATGAACTGGTACTCGGACGAGAGCACAACGAAGGCAGACTCTCTATGACTGGTGGTACACCTTTGTCTTTGGGAGTGTCATCAGATGTGATGGCAGCGGACGGATCATAGTTCCCTGGCGGCATTGTGGGTATTTTTGGCAATGAGTCATTGAGGCTGCGTCAAAAATTGTGTCTAGGCGATGTTATTTTGCGGCAGATTTCTATAGCTCTTCTTGTTTTCGTTTTGCATTTCTGTCTCTCTTAGGCATGACTGGCAGGATATCGACCTGGACAAATTAGATGGTTAAATGTAATAACTAACTAAAAAAAAAACAAGTCTATTTGAAACACTTTTATAGTGGAATTACAATGCGAGCGGCGACATGCTCTAGACTCTAGACATAAATATACTGAAGATATAGGCCTAAGGCAGAAAAGAGAATAATACAAAACATGCAGACCATGTATATCAATCAAATGGTTGGCTAAGTACATAACAAATCAAAATATAGAAAATACGTACTTCCAAAAGTGACATATGCAAATGTTGATTACAGTTATGCTAATATGTGGACCACCAACTTTTGAGTAACAATTTTCCATCTCACATGTAGACCACTATCAACTACTCATACATTTTAAAATCTATTTTTTTAGTATGTATACAATATGCTTCTTTGAGTTAGCATGCTTAAAATTTTGATTTCTCAAAGATGCGGAGAATGAATTGGCTAGGTTACTGCCTCAATAAAAATCTACCCTGACAGGTTTATGGCTGTTGTGATGTTTGTATCATCTTAACTACAAGAGGGATCATTATTAAAATGTGATTATTTTGTGATATTTGTTAAACGTTTTCAATTGCTTTCGTTGGACACTGCACACACTTTGCCAGGTTTATTTATTATTTAAAAAACAACAGCCGACTGAAAGGTTGTTGATATATCGTTAATCCCCCCGCTCGCTCTCGACCAATGGTAATAGCAAATGGGCATGCATGTACACATATTTACATATACATAATCATTAGCTATTCTAGCACCGGAACACTGACGTCATAAGTAGACACTTCTATGGCTATGGTATGGCTATGCCAACGCACGTTTTCAGTTCTTGAACTGTATGAAGAAGCCATTCGGCAATACGTCACTGTTAATGCTATGATGATATTACATTCCTCACTTCCTGTCGCATGCATTAACATAAACACACCATAACTCGGGTACTACTGCCTATGTCCATGATATTGCCATTATTCTTCGACTTTCGAGTCTAAAGTAAACCTCACCATTCGAGACGCATCGAACATGAAAATGGTAACATGAAAATAGTAACCTGGCATCTAGTTATGGAACAGGAAATATAAAGCCTTTTTTGAAAATAAAAGATTCCCCTCTGAGCCATATCAATAAATTGATCTTTTGTAGACATATTGCCCTTCTTTAACTTTGGTACTTTCTTGATTTTGCCACGAATGAAAATTAACTAAATCACACTAACAAGAAGAATACAAATTATGACCTACATTAATACAAGGGGCTGGTTAAGGAGAATGGGGGCACGCATTGGGGGGGCAAGTTGGTTTGACTGGGGGGGCAAATGGAAGGGCTGGTGGGGCATTGCCCCCCCACTTTGTATGTTAAAAAACGCCCTGGTACTGGGTGTGTAGCTACTATGTATTCTTGTTGTGTACTCGGGTTTAATTACAATGTATTCTATCTCTGTACACGGGGTTTAGTTACTATGTATTCTAGCTGTACTGGAGGTGCAGTTGGTATGTGTTATAACTGTTTACTGGGAATGTAGTTAGTATGTATTCTATTTTTGTACTGGAAGTGTAGATACTGTGTATTCTTTCTGTATACTGGGGTTAATTCTAATAGTGTACTAGCTGTGTATTTTGGGTGTAGTTAAGGTATAGTTTTTTATATATTCCAGTTGTGTACTGGTTTGTTAATTAATATGCATTCTAGCTGTGTACTGGTGGTGTACTTCCTGTGTATTCTAGTTGTTACTATTTATTCTAGTTGTGTACTGGGGTGTGGTTGCTATGTATTCTACGTGTCTACTGGGGTGCAGTTACTGTGCATTCTAGCTGTGTGCTGAATATGTTGTTACCATGTGTTCTATTTCTGTACTGTGGTTTAGTTACTATGTAATCTAGCTGTGTATTGATGTGTAATTTCTATGTATTCTAGCTGTGTACTGGGGGTTTAGTTACTATGTTTTCTTACTGTGTACTGTCGGTGAAGTTATTAAATATTCTATTTTGTGCTGGGGGTATAAGTTACTATGTATTCTAGCTCTGTACTGGGGTTTAGTTACTACGTGTACTAGCTTTGTACTTGGTGTATAGTTATTATGTGTTCTAATAGTGTACTGGCGTGTAGTTAATAAGTATTCTAACTGTGTACTGGGGTGTAGTTTTATGTATTCTGTCTGTGTATATGGGGTGTAATTTGTGTGTATTCTACCTGTGTACTGGGGGTGTAGATACTATGTATTGTATTTTTTTACTGGTGGTATAGTTATTATATATTTTAACTGTGTACTTGGGGTGTAGTTACTATGTTTTCTAGCTGTGCACTGGGGATTTAGTTACTATTTATGCTATCTGTGTACAGGGGGTGTAGATACTATGTATTCTTGCCGTGTACTGGGGTTTAATAACTACGTGTTCTAGCTGTGTACTTGGGGGTGTAGTTACTATGTATTCTATCTGTTTACTGGATGTATAATTCCTATGTATTATATTTGTGTACTGGGGTGTAGTTACTATGTATTCTAGCTTTGTACTGTTGGTGTAGTTACTATGTTTTCTATTTGTGTTCTGGGGATGTAGTGACTGTGTATTCTAGCTGTGTACTGGTGTTAGCTACTATGTATTCTTGTTGTGTACTCGGGTTTAATTACAATATATTCTATCTCTGTACACGGGCTGTAGTTACTATGTATTCTTACTGTGTACTGGGGGCGTAGTTACTATGTATCTAGCTGTTTACTGGGGGTTTAGTTACTATGAATTCTAGTTGTGCAATTATTATGTTTTCTATATGTGTACTTCGCGTGTAGATACAATGTATTCTAGATGTGTACTTGTGGGTGTAGTTAATATGTTTTCTAGATGTGTAATGGGGTTTCTATATATTCCAGTTGTGTTCTGGTTTGTTAATTAATATGTTCTAGCTGTGTACTGGTGGTGTAGTTATTATGTATTCTATCTGAATACATTGGGTGTAATTTGTTGTATTCTAGCTGTTTACTGGGGGAGTAGTTCCTGTGTATTCTAGTTGTTCCTATTTATACCAGTTGTGTACTGGGAGTGTTGTTACTATATATTCTAATTGTATACTGGGTGTGTAGTTACTGTATATTCTATTTGTGTACTGCGGGTGAATTTAATATGTTTTCTAGCCGTGTTCTGGGGTGCAGTTACTATGCATTCTAACTGTGTGCTGAAGATATAGTTACTATGTATTCAAGTTCTGTACTGTGGGTTTAGTTACTATGAAATCTAGCTGTGTATTGGTGTGTAATTACTATGTATTCTAGCTGTGTATGTATTCTTACTGTGTGAAGTTATTAAGTACTATATTTTTGTACTGGAGGTATAGTTACTATGTATTCTAGCTCTGTACTATGTGTTCTAATAGTGTACTGGTGTGTAGTTAATAAGTATTCTGACTGTGTACTGGGGTGTAGTTTTATGTATTCTACATGTATATATGGTACATATATATGTGTGTGTGTGTGTGTGTGTGTGTGTGTGTGTGTGTGTGTGTGTGTGTGTGTGTGTGTGTGTGTGTGTGTGTGTGTGTGTGTGTGTGTGTGTGTGTGTGTGTGTGTGTGTGTGTGTGTGTGTGTGTGTGTGTGTGTGTGTGTGTGTGTGTGTGTGTGTGTGTGTGTGTGTGTGTGTGTGTGTGTGTGTGTGTGTGTGTGTGTGTGTGTGTGTGTGTGTGTGTGTGTGTGTGTGTGTGTAATTTGTGTGTATTCTACCTGTGTACACGGGATTTAGATACTGTATATTCTTGCTGTGTACGGGGGTTTAGCACTATGTATTCTAGTTGTGTACTTGGAGTGTAGTTACTATGTATTCTAACTGTGTATTGGAGGTGTAGTTACTATGTATTATAGTTGTGTACTGCGGTGTAGTTACTATGTATTCTATATGTGCACTGGGGTGTAGTTACTATGTATTCTAGCTGTGTATTGGGTGTAGTTGTTATGTATTCTACCTGTATACATGGTTGTAATTTGTGTGTATTCTAGTTGTGCACTACCGGTGTAGTTACTATGTATTCTAATTGTTACTATGTATTCTATTTGTGTACTAGGGGTAGAGTTACTGTATAGTTTATCTGTGCACTGGGGTGTAGTTTTTATGTATTATATTTGTGTACTTGGGGTGTTGTTACTGTTGTTACTGTATTCTAACTGTGTACTAGTGATGTAGTTACTACCAATTCCAGCTGTGTACTAGGGGTGCAGTTTGTATGTTTTTTAACTGTTTACTGGGAAAGTAGTTAGTATGTATTCTATTTGTGTACTGGGGGTGTAGATACTATGTATTCTTGCTGTATACTGGGGGTGTTGTTACTATGTTTTCTATTTGTGTTCTGGGGGCGTAGTTTCTATATATTCTATTTGTGTACTGGGGGTGTAGTTTCTATATATATTCCAGTTGTGTACTGGGGAGATAGTTACTGTGTATTCTAGCTGTGAAATGGGGGTGTAGTTATTATATATTATATCTGTGTACATGTTGTGTAATTTGTATGTATTCTAGCTGTTTACTGGGTGTGTATTTACTATGTATTCTACTTGTTACTATATATTCTTGTTGTGTACTTGGGGTGTTGTTACTATGTAGTCTAGTTGTACACTGAGGGTGTAGTTACTATGTATTATATTTGTGTACTGCGGGTGGATTTACTATGTTTTCTAGCCGTATTCTGGGGGTGTGGTTACGATGTATTCTACTTGTGTACCGGGGTGCAGTTACTATGCATTCTAACTGTGTACTGAGGATGTAGTTACTATGCATTCTAATTCTGTACTCTGGGTTTAGTTACTATGTGTTCTAGTTGTTTATTTGGATGTAATTACTATGCATTCTAGCTGTGTACTGGGGGTTTAGTTACTGTGTATTCTTATTGTGTACTGTAGTTGAAGTCATTAAGTATTCTATTTTTGTACTGGGGGTATAATTACAGTATATTTTAGCTCTGTACTGGGGTTTAGTTAATACGCATTCTAGCTGTGAACTTGGTGTGTAGTTACTATGTGTTCTAACTGTGTACTGCGGGTTTTTTTCTATACATTCTAGTTTTGTACTGGGGGAGTAGTTACTATGTGTTCTAATAGTGTACTGGTGTATAGTTAATATGTATTATTACTGTTTACTGCGGTGTAGTTATTATGTATTCTATATGTATACATTGGGTGTAATTTGTGTGCATTCTATTTGTGTACTGGGGTTGTAGTTACTATGTAATCTATATATGTACTGGTTGTGTATTTTCTATATATTCCAATTGTGTGCTGAGGTGATAGTTAATGTGTATTCTAACTGTGTACTGGGGTTTAGTTATGATATATTCTATATGTGTACATGTTGTGTAATTTGTGTGTATTCTAGTTGTTTACTGGGGGTGTAGTTTCTATGTATTTTAGTTGTTACTATGTAATCTTATTGTTTACTGGGGGTGTTGTTACTGTGTACTCTAGTTGTATACTGGGGTGTAGTCACTATGTTTTCTACTTTTGTGCTGAGGTGCAGTTACTATGCATTCAAGCTGTGCTCTGAGTGTTTACTTACTATGTATTCTAACTCTGTTCTGGGGTTGTATTAACTATGTATTATAGCTGTGTACAACCTCCTCGTGGTACACTGCGGATACTGGTACCCTGCGGCCCCAGGCAAATGTGCTAGATATCAGAATGGATCCCCAGAAGTGTCGTGTGCAGGGCCCACCGGCGAGTGGATACGTCCCGACAGTCACCATTCCAATCCCCAACTATGGGTAAATAGTCAGTGTCGGGCAGCAGCGATGCTCTTATCTGGTGCTGGCGGAAGAGTCAACTTACCTTGACCAACGGTGGCACTAGAACTAAGAGTGGAAGGCAACTTCTCTCAACTGCGGGGCAACCAGCTAAACTTCCAGTCGTCGCACGGAGTGCTCCACTGGACAAAGGTCTTCCTTGTCCCGAGGGCGTTGATACTGATGCGCGACAGTCTTGGCACCTAAAACAAGAGCGCGAGCGAAGATGTTGGGGGACGTCTTATGGCGACGGGGTGAAAGTCACGATGGCAGGTTGGAGTAACTGGAAGCTGTTAGCTGAAGGTCTACACATAGGTGGCTTGGATATGATGGTCGTGTGTTGTTGATGAACAACAACAATACAGGGCAGCAGTCCAGGCGACCAGGCAGCCTTATCTATGGATGCACTGCCTGCCCCAATCCGGGGACGCCCCTAGAAAAGGTGGGGTAAACAAAGGTTGTTTAATGTGACTCCTGATCAGCATGCCGCGGCTGGTGGGACTATAATACCAGCGGTACGAAACAAATGAAGAAGAAGCTATCAATAGCATCATGGAATGTGAGGACCCTACTAGACTTGAAAGATGCGGACAGGCCACAAAGGCAAACAGCACTAGTTGCTCGAGAACTTGATCGCTATAACATAGATATGCCTGCTCTTCAAGAAACTCGTCTTGAAGGACAAGGCACACTACAAGAAAAGTACCATACATTCTTCTGGATAAAGAAAAAACCTGGGATAAGGAGAGAAGCAGGGGTTGGATTTGCGATTGTCAATAGTCTCGTTAAACAACTCCCTACTCTACCGACTGGTATATCAGAACGTCTGATCACCCTCAGAATACCTATAGGGAAAACCCAAACAAAATAGCTTTGGGAAAGTTTGGAAGGGAAAAGTCAACCTCAAATGGTGAACAACTCCTTTCTATATGTACGCAGTTCAAACTTGCGATCACAAATACATTTTTCAAAATGCCTGAACACTGGTACTACTCTTGGTAACACCCACGTTCGAAACGGTGTCACTTAATAGATTACATAATAACACGAAGAGTAGACCTAGCTGAAATACGAAGTACACGTGAAACGCGTGGTGCAGACTGTTCAACCGATCACTACCTCATTCGCTTACTGTGCAACTTCCATATCAAGCCACCTCGTAGGATAACTGGCCCTACACATGTGAAGGGTTGTGTGTGTAAGTTCCCTTATTGGAGGCAGAAGATGATGCAATTTGTGATTATGTTTTTTGCATGTCAAAATAGAGTTCTGTATAGTGTTTCCTGCGGTCTGTCAGTGTTGGGATTCCTGCTGTGACGATAGCTTCGGCGTAAGACACATTTCAGAAGATTATGCGCATTGCTCGTCTTTGTATGGATTCGAGCTGCTTCGTTTGCTGTTTAGTTAAACTCGTTTACCACATCTGGCAAGTGTACTCAACCACTGATCAGATCAGTGATGTGTAAATGTTAACGAAGTGGTGGGATTCGACTCCAGCTCGGTTGAGCAGTATTATGAAATATAGTCGTTGCGATGCTTTGGCGTATATATTTCGTCAATGTGAGATTGCCACTTTAAATCAGCTGTTAGATTATGCGCATTGCTCGTCTTTGTATGGATTCGAGCTGCTTCGTTTGCTGTTTAGTTAAACTCGTTTACCACATCTGGCAAGTGTACTCAACCACTGATCAGATCAGTGATGTGTAAATGTTAACGAAGTGGTGGGATTCGACTCCAGCTCGGTTGAGCAGTATTATGAAATATAGTCGTTGCGATGCTTTAGCGTATATATTTCGTCAATGTGAGATTGCCACTTTAAATCAGCTGTTAGTGTGACACCTAGAAGTGTTGACTTCACTTGTTCGATGGATCTCTCTTTGATGGTTAGCGGTATAATGTCTAACGGTGATCTCTTGAAACAGACCCGTAGCTCCTTCGTCTTATCGTAATTGAGTGCCATTTTGTTGTTCGCCGTCCACTGCGCGACTTCGGTTGCTGCTGTTTGTAGTGAGCTATTGTGGCCGCATGGCGAACACGTTTCCCATATGGTGCAGTCGTCGACGTAATTCACATGTCCGCAGGATGTGTGTAAGTCGTTTATGTAGTGCATCAAACCAATAGGGCCGAATATTGTTCTTGTGGAACACCTGCATTTTGACTACACTGCTCTTGTTTCTATCATTTAATGTATATGATGCCACTTTATGTAGCACCATTGAATCATTTAGTGATCATACACAAAGGAAGACAATGATTTTATGACATACTATTAATACATTTTCACAAACTGAAAATAAATACAAGTATATTACTTTTCATGTGTATAATAACAACTTTTTCACATATATCATTGCATAACTCATAAAATATAAGCATAGGTAGATAATTATTTTATGAAATGAATTAAATTGAAAAAAACACTCATAAATTGAAATAACATGTCCTGAACAAAAGAAGTAGACCTATAAACAAAAGGTAGTCCAGTGATGTAGTTTACTAGCGCAAACCTTCTCAATAGTGTATTATTGCTCTTTGTAGGTGTCCACATCCTGACAGAAGATGGGGCGCCGTGTTGATTACGTTCATTGCTCTCAGTCTGCGGTCGTCGTTGGCTTCGAGTCTTCACTGCGCACATTCAAGTGGATCATCGAGTGTTGGTCACAATAAGTGGTTTTCGTCTGATGCTTAGTCTGGTGTTGTAGTGGACTTTAGATCACGCAGCTTAACTCGAGTTCCGAGATATACCAAGAGTAACGTCACGGAGTTGGATCTTAGCAGAAACAATATATCCACTATTGGCCAAGACGACTTCGTGAACATGACCAATCTCCGCATTCTGTTACTAGCCAATAATGTTATAACAACTCTTGAAAACCGTTGTTTCCGATACCTTATCCATCTCGAACAACTTGCACTCAATGATAACGATATAACGTCGCTTCAGTCCGGCGTCCTTGTCGGCCTGCATTCACTGCGCGTGCTCACAATGACCGGACTTTCCTTGACGTCATATCCGACGCAGTTTGTGTCACACACGAGAGAGCTGCGAGTATTGTCTCTCAGCGTTATCGGTGACAGTATCATCCCGGCCAAATATGCTCGGCTGCCTCGACTTGAAGTGCTCGACTTCAACGGAGAGACACAAGGACTCGCTCAGATCACCGCAGCAATGTTCGACAACATGAGAGACTCGAATATTTCGACGATTTCATTTCGAAATATAGCTGCCTTAGAGGAATTCGAGGCGGGGGCCTTTTCTAACATCCCGAACTTACGGTCTCTGGACATCTCCTGCAACCCCAGTCTAACGTACAGAGTGGCGATGGATTAGTTGGTGGCGACGACCAACACTACAGTCGACACAGTGGTGTTGGACGGTACAACTGGGGAAGGAGTTTCTATATTTTACGAGACTGATTTCTGCTCCCCGTTCTGGCGGGGAGCAGAAATCGGCAGGTCAGTTTTGACTATAACGCCATCACACATTCGTCGCCGTTGAGTCCTGATTTTTCCGTTATTGCCCCCTCCCTCCGCAGTATTAGCCTTTCGCATATGGGTTTTTGTATTTTCAATTTTGACGACGCATTCTGCACTGATCGCTATTACTTGTTAGACGTCGACGACTATTTCCCTATGCGGCCCCCAGTTCTCCCGACTACCTCGTCGCTGATAAAAAATAAGGCATATGTGTGCAATGAAAAACCACTCAGCGTCGCTAATGTACGTATTCCAGCATCGGTTGAATTTTTTCACATAGCTGATGTAGGATTGAACTCACCTAGGAAAATAGAAGTCAACGCATGCACCATTGACTTGTATATGCGTTACCTTAACATTTCCATGAATAAATTCACAAAGGTTCTAGGTAATGAGTTTTGTCTCATCGGTGGAAGTCGTCTTGAGATTATTGATGCCAGTCATGGAGCTGTTGAATTGATCACACCTGAGTTCATGCACAACTTTAAAAACCTACGTTTCTTGAATCTATCACACAATGTTCTCGGTGGTTCTGGATCCGAATATCAAGGGACATTTTCGCAATTGCCCCTGTTGGAGGATATAAACCTTTCATCAAACAAACTTGGCCAGATCAATCCACGAGCTTTTGAACGTTGCACTAATTTGAGGCGATTGAACCTTGCTAACAACGAACTTTCTCAAATTGACATGTATATGGGCCATTTGACAGCGTTAGAATTGATTGATTTGAGTGGTAATCATCTTGTAACTTTGAGTGATACATTCATGAGGAACTTAGATGAACAATTTCTTGTACGACCTCTTATAATAGACATACAACGCGAGAAGTTCGCCTGTAACTGCGAGTCGGTATCGTTCGTGCTTTGGATGCGTGTGACACTTGTGCGACTGACGGGTAAGGATCAACTGACGTGTTCGTATGGAGACCTCGATAAGGTACGGATTACAGAGATTGTTGTGGAACACTTGGAGGCAGGATGTCATGTATTCGTATTGCCTATTGTGGCACCAATCATAGCGGCCGCAATATTCGTCTCCGTCGTTGTTCTGTTTGTGACGTATTTCCTCCATGCTTCCAAATCTCGCGATCAGCAGTGCGGCGTCGCGAGAATCTCGCGCTGGGTGTGCACGCGTCTGCTGCCTCGAGCCGAAGACGAGTGGGGCTTGCGTCTCTACGTTGGCGATCGCGACGACGTCGGCGGCGCCTCGAAAATGCGCAACTTCGTGCGCGGCTTCGAGAGCAGCGACAAGTTGGTCGTGTGTTTGACGCGAGAGTTCATCGACGACACCGACTGTATGAACTACCTGGCGACGGCGCTCGACAGCAGCAAGCCGCTGTCCAAGTACATCTTTGTTTTATTCGACGAAATCCAGCCGACAACTCTTCCTAGGCGTCTGCAGCAGCTCCTGCTTCCAAACGCCCCTTCGGTCCTCTTGACGTGGGGTGACATTGAAACCGATGATAGGCATGCGCCTGAGACGTTTTGGCGGCGCATGCGCGATGCACTTATGCGGGACCCCGACCAAGTGAGATGTCGACGTCACTTTGATGTGATACCACTGATGGTGTCACGGCATGAGGAATACAACGATAACGTTGGAAGTTAATGAATTCAAATGTGGTAGGCGCTTGTTTAAGTTTTTTTTGCCACACCGAAGTTCAGTTGACTTAGGATTTGTGGTTTCCAAAACTCCTGAATTATTATACAAGCCCATGTTGTATATTAAGGGAAACCGCGCAACATTAACAATTCAGTGAATAACTGTAATACAATTTGCATAATGTATTAGCATATATTTGTTTATTGTATGCATACAATTACGCTAGAGTGTGTGTGCGTGCGTGCGTGAGTGTGTGTGTGCGTGCGTGCGTGCGTGCGTGCGTGCGTGCGTGCGTGCGTGCGTGCGTGCGTGCGTGCGTGCGTGCGTGCGTGCGTGCGTGCGTGCGCAATTGCTTTTGCATATTCCTGTGTCTATGTCAATGTTTGCTATTTAGGATATTGCAAAACATGCTTTTTAAATATAATTTTGTTCAACTTTGTAGTGTTTCTATCACTGAGGAACACGACTCTTGACTATTAAATGCTATCTGAGAGAAGATACTGGATATTTGCATGTAGAAACATCGGAACTAAAAAATTATCAGATGCCGCGCCGACTCTGTGGAAGTCGCTCCCTGTTAGCGTTAAGTCCGTAAGAAATGTAATAACATTTCGCCGTAAACGGCTGTTTCAACTCGTTTATCCTCCACAGCTCCTCAATGAACCAATCCAACAACTGGAATTGCTAACCGATTAGAAACTGCCAAATCCCTTTTGTTTTGGTGCGCGTTGGTCTCCCGGGGATTTTAGCGATAGACAATGTCATGTCGTTTTATGAAGGAAAATGTATTTAAATACATATTTAAAATAAGTATAAAATACTGCAATAATTCATGTTATTCGTCAAGTGTGAGCACTAGGGTGGATATGTCATTTTGTACTGCTCGAATAGCGTACAACCTTTATAATCGTGTGACTAGTTGTCCGTTACTTCAACGCCTGAGTTAGCTTTAAAACATCAATGATCAGATCACAAGGCAGATTTGTGTCTGCCTTCTTTCAAATCAGAACGTGTTTCGCCCCTCTTCATATTGTTTCTAGAAATTAACATGATTGTATGTGCTAATGTTAACTAACACGAAGTAAAATGAGTTTCCGTCGTCGACATAATACCTTGCTTATCCCGTTGATACGTAGGATCAACAACCCAAAGTTGACAAGTTGGAATTATTCATAGATTTAACCGAACCCTATTAAATTATATATGTGTCGAATTATCTTAAATATGTGGTTTCAATAAGTACACTTTTGTGTTCTCTCTATGTAACCCAAGATATGAACCAAAATATTAATGTCATAGGTGCGACCCAAACAACTGAGCTAATCACATCGTGCTGTAACGTTTATGCAGTTTGATTGAAGTACTTTTTAATAACTAATGTTATTAAATCATTTGGAGGTGGATTATCGATATATTAAGCCTCGATTAGCAACGGAAAAACAAGGTTCGAAAAGCTTGTAATTAAACCACAAGAGGACATTAAAAAAATTCATATGGTGATTGGTGATAATGTTTAGACACTTTAGTCCTCCCTCAATAGAAACTAAATACCGCCCTATAATCCTGACATTTGCTAAATTGCTCTGACTTTTGAGTTCAAAGATATTCGGGAACCGAAAGAGCCATCGGAACCCTTGATTGATATAGCTCCGAAAGGTTAATTTGGAAACTTGACAAATAAACTTCAGGAAGATATCACTGTCCAGCGATTGAGGCTGTGGGTGGTTTAACAAGTTGACCAGTAGTAAAGCGAATTGAGTATTTAAACAATCACAGCGCCTCTGGTAATTTGATAAAAAAGATAATAAATACCCCGGAGGTGGGCAAGACTATAATATTAAATTCACATTGATGTGTATGGACATGCCGAATTTTTAGGCATCCACATTTTTAGTAAGGGTGGTACTGGTGGGCCATACCTGCTTGATTATTTAGAAATCAAAATGTCCGGCCAGAGTATACTTGTCAAAACTTTTAGACTTTAAGAGTCTGTTTAGTTTTCCGTGATATTTACATTCGCGACTTTTTTTACGGTTTACGGTGATATCTATCTTCACGGTTCTTTTCATTACTAACCTGGGTGATTATATTGCTACTACGTTTGTAGGTAGTAAAACGGGACTAGGAATGAAGAAAAGGTGAAGAAAAAAATTACGACCGGTATCGGTGCCAGCCTCACCCCGGACTACAGGGAAAAGGAGGGGAGCAACAAAAATGTACCGTCGGATGTATTCGAAGAAAATCGCATCGAAGTAGTATTATAGCTATATACTGAGGGTATGGTGACTTTGCATTCTACAAGTGTACTGAGGGTGCGGTGACCAAGTATTCTAGCTGTGTACTGAAGGTGTGGTGACCATGTATTCTAGCAGTGTAATGAGGGTGCGTTGAAAATGTATACTAGCAGTGTGCTGGGGGTACAGTAACTTTACATTATAGCTGTGTACTGGGGGTTCAGTGACTATGCATTCTGGCTGTGTAATGCGGTTGCAATGGCTGTGTGTTCTAACAGTTTACTAGAGGTGTAGCGACTACGTATTCTAACCCTGTACTTCCTGTACAGCGACTGTGTATTCTAGTTTTGCAGTGATGGTACAGTGACAATGTACACTAGTTGTGTACAAGGGGTGTAGTAACTACGTATTCTAGCTGTGTACTGGGGATATAGTGACTATGTAATAAAACAATGCATTGGGAGTGCAGTGATTATGTATTCTAGCTCTGTTCCGTGTGTGTAGGGACTACGAATTCTACCTGTGTACTATGGGTGCAGTGAATATGTATGCTTGCTGTGTACTGGTTATGCAATGACTATGTATTCTAACTGTGTACCGGAGGTGTCGTTACTATGTATTCTAGCTGTGTACTGGAGTGTAGTTACTATGTATTCTATTTGTGTATTGGGGTGCAGTGACTACGTATTCTAGCTCTCTAGTGGGGTTGTAGTTACTATGTATTCTAACTGTATACTGGAGGTGCAGTTACTATCTATTCTGACTTTGTACTGGGCGTGTACTTACTATGTATTCTTTCTGTGTATTAGGGGTGTAGTTACTATACATTCTAGCTGTGTATTTGGGGGTGCATTGACAATGTATTCTTTTTTTGTACAAGGAGTGCAATGACTACGTATTCTAGCTCTGTAGTGGGGTTGTAGTTACTACGTATTCTAGCTGTGCATTGGGGGTGTAATTACTATGTATTCTATTTGTGTAATGGGGATGTAGTTATTATTTATTCTATATGTGTACTGGGGGTGTAGTTACTATATATTCTAATTGTGCACTGGGTGTTTGGTTACTAGGTATTCTAGCTGTGTACTGGGGGTTTAGTTACTATGTATTATATTTGTGTACTGGGGTTGTAGCTACCATGTATTCTATTTTTGTTCTTGGGGTGTAGTTACAATGTATTCTCGCTGTGTACTGGGTGTAGTTATTTTGTATTATTATTGTGTATTGGGATGTAGTTACAACGTATTCTAGTTGTACATTAACGATACACTAACTACGTGTTCTAGCTGTATACATGAGGTGTAGTGACTATATATTCTATCTGTATACTGGTTGTGGAATGAATATATATTATAACTGTGTATTGGGAGTGCACCGGATATTTATTCTAGCTGTGTAGAGGGGGTGAAATTACTATGTATTCTACCTTTGTACTGGGAGTGCAGTAACCGCGAATTCTTCTTACTGGTGTTGTAGTGACTATGTGTTTTACCTGTGTACTGTGGATACAGTGACATTTTTGTATTCTAGCTGTATACTGAGGGTATAGTGACTATGTATTTTAGCTATGTACTGGGATACAGTGAATATGTATCCTAACTCTGTACTGGGGTGCAATGATTACGTATTCTAGCTGTATACTGAAGGTATGGTGAGAATTGCAGTTAAGGGTACAGTTAGGAGTATGGTGAGAATTACAGTTCATGGTTCAGTTAGGTGTATGGTAGTACAGTTATAGTTATGGTTAGAATTACAGGTATGGGTATGGTGAGATTTACAGTTAGGGTACAGTAAGGATTATGGTGAGAATTATAGTTAGGGTTAGAGTTAAGAGTATGATGAGAAATATAGTTAAGAGTAGAGAAGTAGGTATAGTGATAATTATAGTTAAGAGGTACAATTAACGGTATGGTGAGAATTGCAGTGAAATGTACAGCTAGAGGTATGGATATAATTACAGTTAAGGGTATGGTGAGAATTACAGTTAAGTTTATGGTGATAATTACTGTTGAGGGTACATTTAAGGTTTGGTGAGCATTACCGTTAAGGGTATGTTGAGAATTACAGGAAAGGGTACAGTTAGGTATTTGGTGAGAATTACATATATTAGAGGTATGGTGGTGTAGTTAAGGATATGGCGAGAATTATAGGTAAGATTATATTTAGGTGTATGGTGAGAATCATAGGTAAGGGTAGATTTAAGGGTAGACAATTACAGTTAAATGTACAGTTAGATATATGGTGATAATTACAGTTAAGGTTACACATAAGGGTACGGTGAACATTACATTTAAAGTTATTGTAAGTGATATGGTTAGAATTACAGCTAAGGGTACAGTTAATGTTATGGTGAGCATTACCTTTAAGGGTATGATGAGAAACATAGTTAAAGGTACAGTCAAGGGTATGATGAGATATCAGTTAAGGGTACATTTAAGGGTATGGTAAGAATTTCATGTAAGGGTACAGTTAGATGTATGGTGAGAGTTATTACATATATTATATGTATGTTGGTGCAGTTAAGGATATGGTGATAATTACATGTAAGGGTAACGCTAAGGGTAGAAAATTACACATAATTGTGCAGGGGTTATATGGTGATAATTACAGTGAAGGTTACACTTAAGGGCACGGTGAGAATTACAGTTAAGGGCACATTGAAAGGTATGGTGACTACTACATCTAATTGTACAGTTAGGTGTATGGTGAGAATTACAATTATGGGTAAAGCTTATGGTGAATATTACAGTTAAGGGTAAAATTAATTGTATGATACGAACTACAGTTAGGGGTACAGTAAGGGGTATGATAAAATTACAATTAAGAGCAGAGTTAAGGGTATGGTAGCAATTACAGCTACGCGATATTGAGAGAAATATAATTACTGGTATGGTGAGAATTAAAATTATTAAGGGTACAGTTATAGTTATTGTGAGAATTATATTTACAGGTACAGTTAAGGGTATGGTGAGGATTACTGTTAATGGTACAGTTAATGGTATGTTGAGAATTACACATAAGGGTAGAGTTAGGGGTATGGTAGTTATGGTGAGAAATACAGTTATTATGAGTACATGAATTGTACATATGGTGAGGATTACAGTTTGGGGTATATTTATGGGTATGGTGAGAATTACAGTTAAGGTTATGGTGAAAAATACAGCTAAGGGTAAAATTAAGGATATGATGATAATTACATTTAAAGATACAATTAAAGGTATGATGAGAATTACATTTAAGGTTAGAGTTAAGTGTGTTGTGAGAATTACAGGTAATGGAACATATATGGGTATGGTGAGAATTACAGTTAAGAGTACAGTTAAGGGTATTGTGAGAATCAATATACAAACATCACCACAGTTAATGTAACGACAAACCAAGAGCCAGTGTAAGTAAGGGTGGTCCTGGTGGGCCATACCTGCTATATTATTTATAATTAAACATTTCCGGCCAGAGTATACTTGTCAAATCTTTTAGAATTTAAGAGTCTGTATAATTTTCCGTGGTGTTTACGGTTTACGGTGATATCTATCTAGAGCTACTATGTTTGTCGACGGTAGTAAAACGGGACTTGTTATGAAGAAGAAAAAGGTGAAACAAAAATCTACGACCGGCATCGGTGCCAGTCTCACCCCACCCCGGACTACAGGGAAAAGGAGGGGAGCAACAGAAATGTAGCCGTCTGATGTATTCGATGAAAATCGCATCGAACCTGGAGAACAATGCGTTGACTACACTTCTATAGTAATCTATTTATTCATTGGTCGAGTGAGTACAACTTCAGTTATAAATATCGACCAGTCGAGCGCAACGAAGACTGACAATTGAAACACATTACGTAAACTACTGTGAGAAATGTCTTCCCAGACCATTGGGTGCGGCCCAACCGAAGATAAGTGGGGAGGCGTATCTTACAGTGTGAAGGCACGACTGAGTGTTTCAATTTAACAGTTCCTTTGATCTACCCGAAGAAGGCGTCTTCTATTCGCTACTGAATTCCGATTGTCACTTGAATGCGTATTTGGTTCTTCATTTTTTAAATGATAACATGTTCTACTTCATTCCCCATAAATCTTGTAACGCACGGTATTAGGTGCACATTGTTTTAAAATCTCGCATCCACTTAGTACTAATTGTAAACGTCAAAACCGTAATTATGGTGACGTTCAATAATCTCTTTCACATTCAACAGCAGTTAAATGTATCAGTAGTAACTACGTACTATGTAATGCTGCATACTAATAACAGCTGTAGTTAGGTTAGGTATATCGTTTATGCTCCTTGCTTTAAACACTTACCAACAGACACGCCATCTGGTGAGCATGCCTAGTCCCTCTATCATGTCACACTCTCCAAAGGTGGCGCTACTGAACATATCATCACTGTCACAATTTGATCGTGAATTCAAAACTGGCGGTTTACGGATTTGTATTGTATTGGGCCAGGTGATTGTTGTTTACGACTTGATACGTTATGGCAAATGTGCACTTGAGCGTACGTAGCATAGTGTCAAACAAAAGCAAAGTTATTGTGCTTCTAGACACATTGTCAATGCAAGCATTATCCATAATTATATGTACAATTGTAATTGAGAAATGTCTTGACGCAAATGAGGAGTTTACCAAATGAAATAAACATGTGCATAATCTGCACATTAAACGTAAGTTGTGGCAGTAGTGAAATGATGAGTGGCGCCACTCGTGAGGAGTTTGATCATCATTGCAAAAACAAGCTGCGGAGTGGTATAAGAGGTTGTCTGGGCAATGCGATTTTTTCCTAATTGTTTCGTCCTTGCAACTGTGCGCTTGAGCATACGTATCATACGTATCATACGTATCATACGTATCATACGTATCATACGTATCATAGTTTCAAACAAAAACGGAAGTTATTGTGTTTCTAGAAACATTTACCATGCAAACACTACACACAATTATATACAATTGAAATTAAGATATTTTTTGGCGTAAATTAGGAGTGTATAAATAAAGATGTGAATGGAAGTTGTGGCAGTGGTGAAATGGATAGAAGCGCCACTGGCGGGGAGCTTCCAGTAACGTATCACTCTCACTTTCGCTAACATCATATATTAGATGATGTCAACAGTTTTTTTACATAAAGTTTAAATAATGGCAGACCGTTTTAAGAAATTACAATGCGGTGAAGATTATAAGTAACAGAAATATCAATCAACGTACATTAATTAGTGTGTAAATGACGCGCCCGAAGTGATTTAACAAAATGTAACAATTTAACAGTGGTAATCACAATGGTGTTTACCAAAATAATGCCTAGTGTTGTCGGGTTTGGGTCGAAGGTGTGAGTATTTATCTGGTATATATATATTTATATATATATATATATACATATATATACATATATATATACTATATATATATATATATATATATATATATATAACATATACATATATATATATATATATATATAAACATACATACATAATACATACATATATATATATATATATATATATATATATATATTATTATATTATATTATATTATATTATATTATATTGTATTGTATTGTATTGTATTGTATTGTATTGTATTGTATTGTATTGTATTGCATTGCATTGCACTGCATTGAGAGAGAGAGAGAGAGAGAGAGAGAGAGAGAGAGAGAGAGAGAGAGAGAGAGAGAGAGAGACAGACAGACAGACATACATACATACAGAGAGACAGAGAGGAGAGAGAGAGCGCGCGAGAGAGAGAGAGAAGAGAGAGAGAGATTGTTTTAGCGCAAAGCTAACTAATCGCGCACATCGTTTCTCTATCTAACCGTTCATTTTATTCGAATTATGACAGCCACTCGTGCATTTATATATACCACGACGCTTAATCTTTTTCGACACTATGGTGAAAATTCGTATTGACATAGCTTCTAAAACATCAAAAGAACCACAGACCACTAGGCAACCATATGCATTTGATGGAACATGTGGTGGTCATGTGGTAGAGCGTCGGACTTTTCGGTCGAAGGGGCCGGGGTTCAACAAAAAAACCTGCTGCCGTTTCGAAACCTGGACAATTTCGGTATATGCGTTGGCATGTGTGCGTGAGCGTGTGACCATGTCTTTCGCCACGCACTTCGTCAGTTGAGTGTGTGACAGTGGTGTGTCTAGGATCTCACAAAGGGGGAGGCCAAACGAGGGCCACACTTAATCACAATTGTATCTCTCCCTCTCTCCCTCCCTCTCTCTCTCTCTATTATATATATATATATATATATATATATATATATATATATATATATATATATATATATATATATATATATATATATATATATACTTCCTCCATATATATATATATATATATATATATATATATATATATATATATATATATATATATATATATAGAAGTAACGATATATATATATATATATATATATATATATATATATATATATATATATATATATATATATATATATATATATATATATATAAAGAGAGAGAGATAGGGGGACGGAGAGAGGGAGAGAGGGAGAGATACTATTGTGATTAAGTGTGGCCCTCGTTTGGCCTCCCCCTTTGTGAGATCATAGACCCGCCACTGTCACACACTCGACCGATGAATTTTGTGTCGAAAGACATGGTCACACGTTCACGCACACATGCCAACGCATATGATACACTTCACATTATTTACACTAATCGAGATTGAGTTCATGATCAAGGGGTGTCATGCGATAACTTAGACGCAATTAATGTTTCGTATGCCATTACCAATAATTGACAGTGAAAATCCGATGGTCTAGCAACCTTTCTTCGTGATTTCAAATAATATAACGAAATAACAAATCATTGGGCCTGTGTTGACTGCACACTCTCTGTCATATTGACTAGTTAGTTCGAAAGCACGTCTGCTACAAAGTAGTGCTTGCTGGATTATAGTAAGTTTGCTATCACCTTTATTATTATCTTTGTCATCGTTAGTGCTGTCATTATTGTTACCGTTATCGCTGCGTTGCCGTTATCGTTGTTATTGTTATTATTATTAATCACCAAGATGAGAAAAGCAACTTGTGAGCAGTAGCACTTGCGATGTATCAAATATGATAAATTAATGATGGTGGTCATCATGATGATGGTCATGATGATGATGGTCATCATGATGATGGTCATCATCATGTTGACCATCATCATTTATAGTAGGGGAAAGCAGTGTTAGTTTAGCAATGTTTAATAATTATTTTTGATATTTAAGACACAATCGTATTTAAAAAAATACATTATATTACTCACATAAATTATTAAAAAAAATAAGGTTGTAAACTGGCTTAACCAAAACTTGGTGTGTGGTAATTTGAGCCGCAGTGTAGTTGAGTTACAATTAGTAAATGCCTTACTTGCACAAATTACGTACGTAGGCCTTCTGCTAAAACTTCATGACAACTCCGCCAACGCATCTACACAATGGGTACAACACGTCACTGACAGGTCAAGACGGTCCGTTAGGAACACCTCTAACAAGGCTACACGCGACATTCAATTTCCATTAACATTAAATGCAATGTTTAGCAAATGACAGTGTCGTGCAACAGAGATAGCGAACTACCTTTGTGAGAGCAAATAATTTTATTACAGATGAACTCATGTATATATTCACATTTCTGTTCATATCGATCGGAAAAAGTTCGAAAGGGCTAGAGAGGGAGATGGGGGGAGAGTGCCGCATTAGCATTACATAGCATTAGTGACTTCGCCCTTCGGTAACATAATATAGTTACAACTCCTAACACAATGTCGCACGGTTCATTCACATTGCTGACTTGACCGACAAAAACGTGAGTTGATGTGCATATACAGAGACAGCGTTTAAAACACTTAACAACAATTCAGTGCAAATTGGTCAACACAATTTTCGATCGCTAATAGAGAAGATCTTCCCGTCACAGCAGATCGACTTCAGGGAGTCGTAAACCATCTTGCCACAGCAACTGTCTTCCTCTGTCGCACCGTTCCAAATAACACCATTGCAACACGTCTCCTCCCGAGGCTCATACGGTTGTCCATCGCAGTCTACAAACACGATCGACGATATTCAAAATGCTATTCCTACACTACACAATTCTATCAAAATACCGATCCTCCGGACGGGATAACTTGGTAGTTCGTACATGACTGTCACAAAATCCGGACGGGATAACGTGGTAGTTCGTACGTGACTGTCAATACTCCGGACGGGATAACTTGGTAGTTACGTAAACCGTCCCAGTCCATCTTTCATATATAGTGAAATATACAGCTCATCAGCATATCACCATTGTCACAACCTGATCAAAAATACAAAAGTGGCGAGGTAATATAACGGAATGGTTAGCGTAATGTTGGAATTGTTGCCTACGACTTGCTACGTCACATCATTCGTGCATTGGACGATTTAAGTGACTTGGAACAATCGCAGAAAACACGATGATTATGATATTATAATGATGACGACGACGACAATGATCACATTCACTCAATTACTTTTTATCGCTCGGTAACGCACTGTTCGTTTCGTGCTGACATTTTACTTACTTATAAATATATATTATTTTCTAAAATGTTGCCACGGACATCGTTGGTTGTGAAACATTAAACTTATGTTTTGCATAAAAAAATGTCCACAACCACTTATGTCCTTTGTGTTTAAAACGTACATACCAGCGACATAAGAAGAGATCATTCATATTGAGCTATACAGGAAACACATTAAGTAAACATGATTATTTGTAACAGAAGCACATTTCTCCAACGACAGGTAAACAATAATATTAAAGCTTCACAACTGTGTGTAAATGCGATGATTAATTTTGAATTTTGACATTGTTACCAACATTTCTATATCGTCTCGATTCCTGCAGCGTACTCGCAAACGCTGTCGTGTTTCTGTCATTATCGTGCATTCACGGTAAGTAGAATGAAAGAAACAAGACATCATGACACCGCTTAAAGCGTTGTTCTAAACTACACGCCCGCAGACCTGGTTCTTCAATCACCAACTCGACTTCAGCAACGTTGTAATTACTACGCCAATACTATTTTGTCATACGTAGAGGTCACTTTTTAATCAGGTATTCATTTATATAGCTAAGTTAACTAAGGCAACATAGGTTAAACGAAATTCCTTCGAAACGGCAGCAGGAGGATTCGAACCTAGGCCGTAAACAGAAACATTTAGAGATACCTACCTGGCCACAACATCACGCATTGTATGACGGAGAAGAAACAGACGCTGATCAACGCAACCACCAACAACTGTTTCAGTAACACGCCCCTGGCAAAAACACAAACGTTCATATATTCAAGGTTCGCGTCTCTGTTTCTCATAGTATATTAACCGTATACTTTGTTTCAATTGCACACACACTTACACAGGCACACACACACACACACACACACACACACACACACACTCACGCAAACACACACACAAACAAACACACAAACAAACACACAAACAAACATACATACATACACAAAGAAACATACACAAAGAAACACACACACACACACGCACGCACACACATACAAAAAACACGCCTCTTACTGCAACTGCTACTTACATATCTATAACGTTCGTTCAACTGAAAAGCTGCGATGTGTCGTCTAGTTGAACCAGCAATTCGAATAGCGATTTCTAAAATTTTACTGCGAATTTCTTTAGCAGCCAGAATCTCGGGTTGTCTGACTTTGCTATACCTGACATGTGTCTTATATACGCTCCTCAGACTGCTGACCTGTGTCGCTGCTTGCAACGAATCACGCTCCCGGCCCGTGATCACGTTGTGGGTGACGATTACGTCACGTTCTCGTGGCTGCTAGGGACGCACATATGAATTGTGTTTGTCTAGTTAAAGCAGCACTTTAAAATCTAGTCAAGTTCAAGAAAAGAAATACATCAGAGCAAAACAATATCATTTGAACTCACAAGTGCCGCCGGTGTTCAAAACGCACGGTGTGTATGTAGCTTTAAGTTGGTTGTTACAATGCGACGTAATAATGTTTAATTTGGTGAATGCTGTAGATTAACTTATGGGTAACACATGCAACAGCAGCTGCTATGAGGTCACAACACTCAATACCAGAGGGCCAAAGGCGCTTCCATGGTAGTGTACGTGTCAGTACTGAATCATGCAGTTATCACGCGTTGGGACGGAATATAATTATAGATGGCAGACCAAAGTGCATTATGGCATTGGTGGTCATGTTAGCGTTTTGTCTGATTATAAGACAACTTGACCATCACGAGTATAAAAATAAAATACAGCCACCGCTTTCATGTCATTGATATATTGATGGGTTAGGGCCACCACTTCCTGCATTTTCTCCTATGAATATATAATATATGTCATTGATACGTTGAACAAGTCTCGTCAGAATCACATACATTCAGCTCTTATAAACATGTCACAAGCGCACCTACCACGAGAGGTTAGTTTTTGCTGATTGTTTTTGCATGGCTTCTTTTAGGTTTTTTTCATTGCAGTCGTAGCAGCATTAATTCCTTTTTTTGTCATTTGTATTGTACGCCTATAAACCCTCAACACAATTTGCTTGTAGGTTATTTGTCTAATAGCTTCCTTTGACAAGTGTTTCTTTCTAGACCGTTTTCCTTGTTTTATTTCAGGGGAACACATCAATCAATGGCGCACTCAATTTTATATTTAAATATTTTCAGTATTCATTTGGCTTTTTATTCCTCAGCATGTTATGCCAATCTCTATATTGGCTTAGTATTTTCTCTTATCTTTATATATTTAATTTTGCGGAAGTTTCTACTGTATTTCTTTTATTTTTACTTTCTGATTTTATTTCTACGTAAACATGTATTGAATTTTGATTGTGGTGACCGTTATCCAATCAACTGATGTGTCCGTGGTTTAAATTCCAGTTGAGTGAAATGTAGAACCGCTGCTGTCACAATCACGTCAAAGTCACAATAGACAAATTCGTGTTACCAATAAAAAACGACATGCACGGCCATATCATTGTATTAAGATAATCTGCTGTCATAGTTAGGGAATAATCCATGTTTGTTGATGTCACAGAAATGTTTTCAATCAGATAACATCACGATTGCCAGGGATATGAGTGATGTGATATGGCCGGTAACACTCAAGTGGCATAAACATACAGTATGTTATTTTCGGCAAATAAACATTTGAAAATACTTTTTTACTTCCTACATTTACAAACATGTAGCTGGGGCCGATTTCACGAAACTTTCATACCGTACTAAGTAACTGATGTGGACGTTTGACGAATATTACTTAAATCAAAACAATTAGTGAAAACACGCACAGCGTTCCGTTCCATCGTGTGTCTATGCCAACGCGCGTACTCGACCGCGTTCGGAATTATTTAAACGTTTGGTGCATTCTCAGAACGAAGTAAGTAGCTATTAGAATAATATTTTCTTCCTTCCGGATCCATTTAATCGCACTGTACCTCTTAACTTAATACATTTTCATTTTGACCGATCGTCGATGGGTCATTTTGACACCTCGCTTGGCAACTCTCAAGAACGACATTTCAAACAGAAATAACTAATTACAGAAATAACTGCTTTATTGAGTCTTGGCACCGATTGTGTCAACAACTTAACACCGTATTTGTCCACTGGCAGGTATTCTGAGCGTGAGTGACCTTTTTGAGTGCAGCCCTTTATATTGCCAGAGTCATGCTGATTTCGTTCAAACCACTTGTTAATGCTCGTGATGTTTTTGTGCGTGTTTGACTGCCTCTCTCTCCCACACTCACACAAACACTCACGCAAACACATTCTTACCCACCCAGTCACCAACTCATCCACCCACCCACCCACCCACCCACCATCCAACCTACCCACCCACCAACCAACCTACCCACCCGCCAACCCACTGACTCACTGACTCACTGACTCACTGACTGACTCACTGACTGACTGACTGACTGACTGACTGACTGACTGACTCACTCACTCACTCACTCACTCACTCACTCACTCACTCACTCACAAACTCACAAACTCATTAACTAACTAACTCATTCACTCACTCACTCACTCACACACTCACTCACTCACTCACTCACTCACTCACTCATTCATTCCTCTTCGCTCCCGCTGGAGCATAAGGCGCCGACTAATACCTTCCAGATGCAACGGTTTTGAGCGACACAGCCGAGTTCATTTATAATTTTCCCAGCCATGTTATGGCATCATTTTCGGCACGTGGAACTATATTTCTGTCCATGAGAACGTGGCAGAGGCAAGTATATGTTAAATACTCATCCTTTGGGCATGTCAGTAGATAAGGCAAAGAAAGGCAAAGCAACAAACAAAAGTGCGTGCCAAAACAAATGGCATTGCACCTCCAGACAATAAATTATTTAAGCAATCCGCGAGCACAAATGCGTAAGACTGGTCGAGTTTGGCTGAATGAAGGTACTTACAAAAACGCACGCATATTGTACAAAACAATTCAGATAATTCGAAATGCTCACTAAAGAGATGTGCAAATATCACAACACATAGTTCCACGATGGTAAAGATTTACCAAAGGCGGAACAAAAGTTGGGAGAAACGCAGCTGAAATTATAGTCCAATAGGACGATAAATGGACTGCAGGGTAAGATGAAGACAAATACTCAACGTCGATTACGTACCAAACAATTCGTCAACGTATAATTTTATGCTACAACTAGCCGAGTTGCCCGGCATTGCACGGAAGAAAAGGCAGCAAGAGCTTGTGCACTACCCAGCCAACATTTGGTAGAGCAATGCCAATGGCAATGACAACTTTATGCCCGAGAAATATACCGATAGGGGCGCAATGTAGTTACGTTTTTATTAAACATTAACGGTTTTAAACTATTTCCTTTATCTTAGAGTTTATTATTTACATTTGATAAGATAAGTATACACATATTATTATGTAATGTAGCATTATATATAGATATGATGATTCCCGTTAGTTATGATGTTTCGCTTGGCACTTTGTAACGGTATATGAGGGATAGTTGACAGTTATTTTGTTTAAATTAGCTTTGTCAAAGTTGACATAAATTACATCAGGTGGACCCGGGGATATTGCTATTTACTATCAGGCTTTTCTCCAAGACGCTTATTTTAACCAGGGTCGCCCTGATAAAAAATCAGGGTGATAAAAAATTGTAACATGTGTATTTTATTAACTACTTTGCAATAACGTCTTTAACAAGATTTAACAAGATTTAACAAGATTGCCATCTCGAACAAGTTCCAGATGGCAAGTGGACAAGGAAGCCATTGGCTTATCGAGAGTCCAACAATTTTCTCATCTATGTGTAGCCAGCCCTTATCAGATATCTGTCAATTCTATTTTTAAACATATTCACACTACTAGCATTAACACAATCATTTGGCACTTTGTTCCATTCATTTATCACCATCTGTGAGAAAGAGTACTTTCTCATGTCCAACCTACACTGCTCCTTAACTAATGCTGCTTTGTGTCCTCTGGTTCTACTGCCTTCTTTAAGTTTGAAGAACATATTCCTATCAACATCCTCATAACCGTTCACTATTTTAAACACTTCTATTTGGTCTCCTCTTAGTCTCCTGGTCTCTAGTGTTGTCAAACCACATTGTAATAAGCGACTTTCGTAACTAAGGTCTCTTAATTCTGGAATCATCTTAGTTGCTCTTCATTGTATTCTTTCTAGCTTATCTATGTCTTTTTTACGATATGGCCTCCATGCTTGAATACAATATTCCAAATGTGGTCTAACTATTGCTTTGTACAGGGGTACAATTAGATGTTTCTCCTTATACGTGATAGTTCTCCTAATTAGCCCTAGAATTTGATTTCCTTTCGAAGCAGCAATCCCACATTGCTCTGAAACTTTCATGTCAGCATTAAATATTACTCCTAAATCCTTTTCTTGTATGGTTCTACCTAGTACAGCATCCCCCATTTTATATTCCTCGTCCATATTTCCATGTCCTATGTGTATACATTTACACTTCCCAAAATTGAATAACATTTGCCATTTTTCTGACCATTTAACTAATTTTTCTAGATCATCCTCTAAACTTTGTTTATCTGTATCATTAGTAACCTTTCTGAATACTTTTGTGTCATCTGCAAATTTGAGTACTTTGCTAGATATGTCATCCTCCAAATCATTTATATATATTAGAAACAGTATAGGGCCTAACACTGATCCCTGTGGTACCCCACTCAAAACAGATGTCCAGTTTGAAATCTTACCATCTACTATTACTCTCTGTCTTCTGTGTGTAAGCCACTTTTCTATCCAGTTGATTACATCATTGCCTATGTCATGGGCTTTTAGTTTAAGTAACAATTTTTGATGTGGCACTTTATCGAAAGCTTTCTGAAAATCTAAGTAGACAACATCCACTGGTGACCCGTCATCTACCCACCTTGTAATTTCTTCTAAAAAACATAAGAGATTGGTTAGACATGACCTTGCTTTTAGGAATCCATGTTGAGTATAGTGAATATATATTCCAGCTGTGTACTGTGGCCACAGCGACTGTGCACTCTAGCTCTGTACTGTGGACACAGTGACTACGAACTGTAGCTGAGTTCTATGTAATGTGGGTATAGTGACTATGAACCCCAGCTGCGCATTGTTGGTGCAGTGAATATATATTCCACCAATGTACTGTAGATACAGTGGCTATGTACTGTAGCTGTGTACTGTGCATGCAGTGAATATATGTATTAAAGCTGTGTTATGTGGGCACAGTGACTATGCACTCCAGCTGTGCACTGTGGGCACAGTGTCTATGTATTCTAGCTGTGTACCGTGTGTACAGTGACTATGTACTGTAGCTGTGCACCGTAGGTATAGTAACCATGCATCCTAGCAGTGTATTATGGGTACAGTGAATTTATATATGTGCACTGTGGGTAAAGCGACCATGCAATCTAGCTGTGTACCGTGGGTACAGTGACCGTCTATTCTAGTTGTGTACTCCTGGTACAGTATGTATATATATATGTATTCCAGCTGCATACAGTGGGTACAGTGACTACGTATTCTAGCTGTGTACTTTTGGTAAAGTGACCATGTAATTTAGCTATCTACTCCGGATACAGTGACCACGCACTCTATCTGTGCACTGTGGGTACAGTGCATATGTATTCTAACTGTGTACTGTGGGACAGCGACTATGCACTCTAGCTCTGCAATGTGGGCACAGTGAATATATATATATACATATATATATATATATATATATATATATATATATATATATATATATATATATATATATATATATATATATATATATATATATTCTAGCCGTGCACTGTGGGCACAGTGACTACCCATTCCAGCGGTACAGTGACTATGTACCATAGCTGAGCACTGTGGGCACAGTCACTATTGTATTCTAGATGTGCACCGTGGGCACAGCAACACTGTACTCTAGGTGTATACTGAGGATACAGCTACCATGTACTCTAGACATGTACCTTGTGCACAGTGACTATGTATTCTATATGTGTACTGTGGATCCAGTGACTATGAATTGTAGCTTTGTACTGTGTACTTTCGGTACAGTGACTATGTATTATAGTTGAGTACTGTGCGTACATTAACTATGTATTCTAGCCGTGTACTGTGGGTACAGTGACTATGTATGTTAGCTGAGTACTGTGGGTACAGTGACTATGCATTATAGCCCTGTACTGTGGGTACAGTGACTATGTATGTTAGGTGAGTATTGTGGGTACAGTGATTATGAATTGTAGCTGTGCACTGTGGGTACAGTGATTATGTTTTCTAGCTGTGTTCTCTGGTTACAGTGACTATGTATTCTAGTTGTGTACTCTGGGTACAGTGACTATATATTCTAGCTCTGTATTGTGGGTAAAGTGACTATGTTTTCTAGCTGTGTACTGTGGGTACAGTGAACATGTACTGTAGCTGTGTACTGTGGGTACAATAACCATATACTCCAGCCATGTACTGTGGGTACAGTGACTTTATATTCCAGCTGTGCACTATTGTACAGTGACTATGTATTCTAACCGTGTACTGTGGGTACAGTGACCAAACATTCTAGCTGTGTACTGTGGGTACAGAGAATATGTATCCTAGCTGTGTATTGCACATACAGTGAATATGTATTCTAGCAGTGTACTGTGGGACAATGACCATGTATTCCAGCTCTGTATTGTGGGTACAGTAAATATGTATTCAATTTGTGTACTGTGGGTACAGTGACCATGTATTCTAGCTGTGTGCTGTGGGTACAATGACCATGTATTATAGTTGAGCACCGTGGGCACAGCCACCATGTATTCCAACTGTGTACCCTGGGTTCAGCAATATTATATACTAGGTGTGCACTGTGGGCACAGTGACTATGTATGCCAGCCGAGTAATGTGGGCACAGTGACTATGAATTGTAGTGGTGTACTGTGGGTACAGTGACTATTATTATGTATTCCACATGTGTACTGTGGGCACAGTGGCTATGTATTCTAGTTGTTTACTGTGGGCACAGTGGCTACGCATTCCAGCCGCCCACTGTGGGCACAGTGAACATGCACCCCAACCGTGTATTCTACACGCATAAAAACCAGACAGATAGCCGTAGTGTGCACCACAGTCGCACTAGTGACGGCTATCGTTCGACTGACGATTTAACAAGATTTAACAAGATTGCCATCTCGAACAACAAGTTCCAGATGGCAAGTGGACAAGGAAGCCATTGGCTTATCGAGAGTCCAACAATTTTCTCATCTATGTGTAGCCAGCCCTTATCAGATATCTGTCAATTCTATTTTTAAACATATTCACACTACTAGCATTAACACAATCATTTGGCAGTTTGTTCCATTCATTTATCACCCTCTGTGAGAAAGAGTACTTTCTCATGTCCAACCTACACTGTTCCTTAACTAATGCTGCTTTGTGCCCTCTGGTTCTACTGCCTTCTTTAAGTTTGAAGAACATATTCCTATCAACATCCTCATAACCGTTCACTATTTTAAACACTTCTATTTGGTCTCCTCTTAGTCTCCTGGTCTCTAGTGTTGTCAAACCACATTGTAATAAGCGACTTTCGTAACTAAGGTCTCTTAATTCTGGAATCATCTTAGTTGCTCTTCGTTGTATTCTTTCTAGCTTATCTATGTCTTTTTTACGATATAGCCTCCATGCTTGAATACAATATTCCAAATGTGGTCTAACTATTGCTTTGTACAGGGGTACAATTAGATGTTTCTCCTTATACGTGATAGTTCTCCTAATTAGCCCTAGAATTTGATTTCCTTTTGAAGCAGCAATCCCACATTGCTCTGAAACTTTCATGTCAGCATTAAATGTTACTCCTAAATCCTTTTCTTGTGTGGTTCTACCTAGTACAGCATCCCCCATTTTATATTCCTCGTCCATATTTCCATGTCCTATGTGTATACATTTACACTTCCCAAAATTGAATAACATTTGCCATTTTTCTGACCATTTAACTAATTTTTGTAGATCATCCTGTAAACTTTGTTTATCTGTATCATTAGTAACCTTTCTGAATACTTTTGTGTCATCTGCAAATTTGAGTACTTTGCTAGATATGTCATCCTCCAAATCATTTATATATATTAAAAACAGTATAGGGCCTAACACTGATCCCTGTGGTACCCCACTCAAAACAGATTTCCATTTTGAAATCTTACCATCTACTATTACTCTCTGTCTTCTGTGTGTAAGCCACTTTTCTATCCAGTTGATTACATCATTGCCTATACCATGGGCTTTTAGTTTAAGTAACAATCTTTGATGTGGCACTTTATCGAAAGCTTTCTGAAAATCTAAGTAGACAACATCCACTGGTGACCCGTGATCTACCCACTTTGTAATTTCTTCTAAAAAACATAAGAGATTGGTTAGACATGACCTTGCTTTTAGGAATCCATGTTGAGATGTATTTATTAATTTATGTTTTATGAGAAATTCCACCATGTGGTCTCTAATTAATGTTTCAAGTAATTTACGTACAACTGATGTTAAACTCACTGGTCTGTAATTTTCTGGCTTCTTCCTCGATCCCTTCTTAAACAGCGGCGTAATGTTTGCTTCTTTCCATTCTGAAGGAACTATTCCGTCTTCTAGTGACAAGTTAAATAAGTTTGCAAGTGGTGTACTAATTTGATCAACAATTTCCTTTAGCAGTTTTGGTGGTATCCCAGGTGATTTATTATCTTTCATCTTCTTAATTTTCTTTGCTATCATTTCAGGAGTTACAAATAACTGCCCTAAATATTCTGATGTATTGCCCTCAAATTTAGTCAATGGAACTGGAAGTGAGCTGATATCTTCTGTGGTAAAAATTGAGCTGAAATACTCATTCAGGACCTCTGCCATTTGGAACCCATCTGAAATTATGCTTTCATTGTTGCTTTCCAGTGGTCCGACCTTATCTCGAACTTTCTGTTTACTCCTTACATAAGCATAGAAACTCTTGCTGTCATTTTTTATATTACCTGCCAATTTTTTTTCAAAGGTTCTTTTAGATTTTCTAATTTCAGTAGTAGCTAGGTTAAGTGCCTCTTTGTAGTTGGTGTAGTCTTCTACATTTCCAGTGTGTTTATAGACCTTCCACAGCATCTGTTTGTGAGCAATTGGTTCCACTATGAAGCATTAGCATCTTTGGCTTTGCCTTGTTAGTGGAGCTTGTAATAGTAGTACTGGCTACTGTCCAGGCACAGGCTACATGACGTAATTCTCGCTGTTTCAGTTCATCTTGATTGAACGCGAATTTGTATATAGTATTTGTATTTACAATTTTATTACAAATAAAAAAAAATCGTAGAATGTTTTGTATAACTACTTTTCATGTGACCGTATTTTATGAGATTAAATCAGCAAACTAAAAGTGTAGCAATATAACAAGCAATAACTATTACAGTATTTATGGTGATTCGCATGTTTCCCATAAAATCTATATCTTTCAGTAAAGCATTATCTGTCACATTGCACTTCAAACCATGGTTGCCTAAGCCAAATTCTAAACACTTCTCATCATATTTCGTGTTATGCTTGTATTAGCAAATTATATCGAAACAAATCCAGGTCCAAAATCTCCAAGGTACCCTTGTGGTGTTTGCCATGGAGCTGTTACATTAAAACACAAAGTACCCTTGTTTTTTTCGCCACGGAACTGTTACATTAAAACACAAAGTACGCTTGTGGTGTTTGCCACGGAACTGTTACATTAAAACACAAAGTACCCTTGTGGTGTTTGCCACGGAACTGTTACATTAAAACACAAAGTACCCTTGTGGTGTTTGCCACGGAACTGTTACATTAAAACACAAAGTACTCTTGTGGTGTTTGCCACGGAACTGTTACATTAAAACACAAAGCCAGTTGTTGTGATTCATTCAGCACAAGGTTGTTATTTTTTTAATAGCTTCCTTTGACAAGTATTTCTTTCTAGACCGTTTCCTTGTTTTATTTCAGGGGAACACATTAATCAATGGCGCACTCAATTTCATATTGAAAATTTTCATTATTCATTTGTTTTGATTTTTATTCCTCAGCATGTTATGCCAATCTCTATCTTGGCTTAGTATTTTCTCTTATCTTTATATATTTAATTTTGCGGAAGTTTCTACTGTATTTCTTTTGTTTTTACTTCCTGATTTTATTTTGATGTAAACATGTATTTAATTTTGATAATGATAACCGCTATCCAATCAACTGATGTGTCCGTGGTTTAAATTCCAGTTGAGTGAAAATGTAGAACCGTTGCTGTCACAATCACGTCACAGTCGCAATAGACAAATTCGTGTTACCAATACAAAAACGACATGCACGGCCATATCATTGTATTAAGATAATCTGCTGTCATAGTTAGGAAATAATACAATGTTTATTGATGTCACAGAAGTGTTATCAACCAGATAACATCACGATTGCCGGGGATACGAGTGATGTTATATGGCTGGTAATACGCAAGTGGCATCAACACACAGTATGTTATTTTCAGCAAATAAACATTTGAACATACTTTTTTACTTCCTACATTTGCAAACATGCAGCTGGGGCCGATTTCACAAAACTTTCATACCGTACCAAGTATCTGATGTGGACATTTGACGAAGATTACTTAAATCAAAACAATTAGTGAAAACACGCACAGTGTTCCGTCCCATCGTGTGTCTATGCCAACGCGCGTACTCGACCGCGTTCGGAATTATTTAAACGTTTCGTGGATTCTCAGAACGAAGTAACATATTTTCTTCCTTCCGGATGCATTTAATCGCACAGCACAACTTTACTCAACTTAATACATTTTCATTTTGACCGATCGTCGATGGGTCATTTTGACACCTCGCTTGGCAACTAACAATAACGAAATAACTGCTTATATAAATAACTGCTTTACTGAGTCTTGGCACCGATTGTGTCAACAACTTGACACCGTATTTGTCCACTGGCAGGTATTCTGAGCGTGAGTGACCTTTTTGAGTGGACTGCAGCCCTTTATATTGCTACAGTCATACCAATTTCGTTTGAACCACTTATTAATGCTCGTGATGTTTTTTTTGTGTTTGACTGCCTCTCTCTCTCTCTCTCTCTCTCTCCAAAACTCACACAAACACATTTTTATCCACCCATTCAACCACCCACCCACCATCCAACCAACCCACCCACCAACCAACCTACCCAACCACCAATACACTCACTCACTCACTAACTCACTCACAAACTCACTCACTCACACACTCACTCACGCACGCACTCACTCACTCACTCACTCACTCTTTTACTCACGCACGCACGCACGCACGCACTCACTCACTCACTCATTCATTCCTCTTCGCTCCCGCTGGAGCATAAGGCGCCGACAACTATCTTCCAGCCAGCACGGTCTTGAGCGACACAGCCGAGTTCATTTGTAATCTCCCAGCCATCTTGTGGTGTCCTTTTCGACATGCGTAGAACGTGGCAGAGGCAAGAAAATGTTAAATACTCATCCTTTGGGCATGTCAGTAGATAAGGCAGAGAAAGGCAAAACAGCAAAGAAAAGTGCGTGCCAAAACAAATGGTACTGCACCTCCAGACAATAAATTAGGTAAGCAATTCGCAAGCACAAATGCGTAAGACTGGTCGAGTTTGGCTTCTTCTTCTTCTTCTTCATTTAAGCTCACGACTCTATGTTAGTCACATATAAATGTGGCTAGAGTATTTTCGAGCTGTGATCACTATAGCGTGGGAGCGGGTAATGTAATGGCGGTTCGGGTCCATTTTAGTCAGTATATGTCGCGTCTGCGTAGTTAGGCAATCATTTAGTGCATGAGCTATATGATATCTAATAATAAGGACTGTATAATTGTTCTATGTTGGCATGGTGAGAAGGCACTGTCTAAACTTTCTACTGACAGTTGGCTAACTAATTCGTGTGTGCTATTGTTCCATAGTCTGATGGCGCTGGGGAAGAATGAGAATTTGTAGGTGTCGACGCGGGTGAAAGTCTGGTAGAAGCGATAAGTGCTGCCTCTGATGCGTGTCGGTGCGGCGGTGAGTGACTTCGTTGAATGAAGATATTCATAAAAACGCATGCATGTTTTATAAAAAATGCCCACCAAAGATATGTGTAAACATCACAACACATAGTTCCACAATGGTAACGACTTACCAAAGGCGGAACAAAAGATGGGAGAAACGCAGCTGAAATTATAGTCCAGTAGGACGATAAATGGACTGCAGGGTAAGATGAAGACAAATACTCAACGTCGATTACGTACCAAACAATTCGTCAACGTATAATTTTATGCTACAACTAGCCGAGTTGCCCGGCATTGCACGGAAGAGAAGGCAGCAAGAGCTTGTGACTACCCAGACAACATTTGGTAGAGCAATGCCAATGGCAATGACAACTTTATGCCCGAGAAATAGACCGATAGGGGCGCAATGTAGTTACGTTTTTATTAAACATTAACTGTTTTAAACTATTTCCTTTATCTTAGAGTTTATCAGTTACATTTGATAAGATCAGTATACACTTATGATTATGTAATGTAGCATTACATATAGATATGATGATTCCATTTAGACTCAGATGATGCTTGGCAATTTATAACGGTATATGAGGGATAGTTGACAGTTATTTTGTTTAAATTAGCTTTGTCAAAGTTGACATAAATTACATCAGGTAGACCCGGGGATATTGCTATTTACTATCAGGCTTTTCTCCAAGACGCTTATTTTAACCAGTGTCGCCCTGATAAAAAATCACGGTGATAAAAAATTGTAACATGTGTCATTTATTAACTACTTTGCAATAACGTCTTGGTTCCACTATGAAGCATTAGTATCTTTGGCTTTGCCTTGTTAGTGGAGCTTGTAGTAGTAGTACTGGCTACTGCCCAGGCACAGGCTACATGACGTAATTCTGGCTGTTTCGGTTCATCTTGATTGAACGCGAATTTGTATATAGTATTTGTATTTATAATTTTATTACAAATTAAAAAAATCGTTAGAATGTTTTGTATAGTTTTTCATGTGACCGTATTTTATGAGATTAAATCAGCAAACCAAAAGTGTAACAATATAACTAGCAATAACTATTACAGTATGCGCATGCGTCTCATAAAATCTATATCTTTCAGTAAAGCATTATCTGTCACATTGTACTTCAAACCATGGTTGCCTAAACCAAATTCTAAACACTTCTCATCATATTTCGTGTTATGCTTACTTGTATTAGCAAATTATATCGAAACAAATACAGGTCCAAAATCTCCAAGGTACCCTTGTGGTGTTTGCCATGGAGCTGTTACATTAAAACACAAAGTACCCTTGTGGTGTTTGCCATGGAGCTGTTACATTAAAACACAAAGTATCTTTGTGGTGTTTGTCACGGAACTGTTACATTAAAACACAAAGTATCTCTGTGGTGTTTGTCACGGAACTGTTACATTAAAACACAAAGTATCTTTGTGGTGTTTGTCACGGAACTGTTACATTAAAACACAAAGCCAATTGTTGTGATTCATGCAGCACAAGGTTTCACACACCGTGTGAAAATAACAAATACATAATTTACGAAACTATGCACTATTCAAACACTTCATGGAATTGCCTAACGCGTGGAATGCAGTAGTATACTTTTTGATTTCGATAACATTAAATGTTCCAGAAATAAATGTCAAGACCTCTCTGATTTAAATGATGATTACATGCAACTCCCCACAACACCACATGGGTTAGGGCCACAACATCCTGCATTTTCTCCTTTGAATATACAACGACATAAGTATTAACATGTTCCAAAGACTACAAAAACCATTGCGAATTATCAACGAATACTGCCAATCACTAAAAATAAGAATGCTGAATTTCTCTTGCTCATTGGTAATTGCAAACCCTATAGTATCATTGATACTGAATCTTGGTTTAACAATAAAATATACGATGTGGAATATTTCCCAGACAATTTCAATGTATATAGAAATTATGATTTTGGTGCTGGTAAAATTATAGACTCAGGCATATCAGACCATGACTGCTGCTATACATAACTTGGAAAGGAAAATTTCCATTTTTCAATGAGGCTGATTGGACTCAGTTTAGAGAATATATGAAACATGTGAAGATAGATCTTGAAAATGCATATGAACAATGCAACGCAAACGATTTTTAGTTCCGGGACAACATTATCAAAGGAATTGATTTATATATACCCTCAAGATCTACAGGGATTAGGAATGGATTTCCTTGGATTAGAAATTAGGATTTTCTTGCAACTAAGAAATGTATACTGGAAGTATGTCAATGAAATAGTTACCTCTAATGATGACAAGCAGCAAAAAAAGGCTGCGCAAAGAGATTTTGGACACTGTCGCTCAAACAACACAGGCGTATCACATATAAAACAAAATGGTATATTACGTTCAAATCCTGCAGACAAAGTAGACATTCTGAACCAACAGTTTAAGTCTATTTTACTGATGCCTCATCACATGTTAAAACTGAGCTACTACCTAATTCAACATGTGCAGACATGCCAGATATTTAAATTACCAAAAGTGGTGGACTTAAACTCATAAACAATATGAAACCCTATAAAGCACAAGGACCAGATAATATCAAACCAAGAGCCTTAAAAAATTGGCACCATCAGTAACCCCATTTTTTTAAATGTCTTATATCGGAGGAGGAATTCCTACAAATTGATTACAAGTAAATTTATCGCCTATTTTCAAAAAAATCTGAATATGTTGCTGACCAGTCTCTCTCTCTCTCTCTCTCTCTCTCTCTCTATCTATCTATCTCTCTCTCTCTCTCTATCTCTCTATCTCTCTCTCTCTCTCTATCTCTCTCTCTCTCTCACTTGCATTGCATCACAACTTATGGATTACATCTTGGTTAATGAAAAATTCGTGGATCATATTGTTTGGTAAATAGAACCCAAAGAATGGTGTTAGAGGTCCCGAGGTCCCACTAACTCCAGGAGGACCTCATGGTTCTGTTCTTGATCCATGTTTATTTCTGTTTTATATAAATGACATTCCTGTTAATATGACATATACAATTACGGTAATATATCCAGCTCATAAACCCAAACCAAATGCTGCTGTGCTCCAGGAGGATTAGGATAAACTTGCCTAATTGGAGATCAAAATGTCATGTGATACCAATAACCAGAACAGAAACATAATTGAAAACAAGTATATGTTTCATGGTAAAATATGAGAAACTGCCTCGCAGGTTAAATATATAAAATATATAAAATGTCACAATAACTTCAGATCTTCGGTGGAATAATATAAATAACATTTCATCAAAAGGAAATAGATCGTTAGGCTTCTTTCGCAGAAACGTTTGAGTTCATGTGCTTGACCTCCATCTTCTCGCCGATCACATGAGAAAGTTACGAAATTTCACCAAGGAAGACAGCGTGATTTTTCAGCATCTCTATTTTCCCTTCAGTTAATGCTTGAACAAGCATTAACTAATTTAATAGTTTGTCTGATGATTTCACAAAAACTACATACAAAAGTTGCACAATCGAACTAGCATGTTGCAGTGGATACTATGAAGGACTGCTCAGCTCCTCGGCAGCACACCTTCTTTAGGTGTGCTGCCGAGTTTCCCGAGGATTTTTGCGCAATAAAAGTGTTTTATATTGTATTGTATTTTAATGTGAACAGATGGCAGCATACGATATTGGCGCGAAATCATACAGCGGGAGAATCGTTACATGTGCAGAGTTTGGCGTAAATAAAATATACCTGTTTGCAGTTAATAACTAATCGGGACATGCTAAACAAGTCTAATCTGTCAAATGATTCAACAAAAGCATGTGAACAATATAGCACATTACCTCATAGATTACTTTATAATTTCGACCAATGGAATATTGTACAATGTTTCTGGGCGATAGTGTGGCGTAGATGATTGGCCAAATAAATGTGCAGATTGTCAACTCCGTAACAGTCCACTCTGTCACAGCGTAGCGATTAAAGGCTGTCCACTGCGCCATATTATGTGGCGTGAAGGAGTCGAACTCTTCAGCCTCGTGTATCAACCCATACGTAAATAATTTGACATTGAAAAGTAATTTATAACATAACGTGTACATAACGCGATGTCATTAACACGCTTTTTTGAACAAAGAACAAGCAGTAACACATTTAGTTATATTATTTATTAAAACCACTAGCTTTAAAATGTGATAATACTAATACCAATGGTTTATTTTATGATGACGTGGTACATTTAACATGTTATGGGGCATGAAGTGCATTATTCCATTAAATATCGCTTCGCAAAGATAATAAGTTATGTCCTGTGTACTGGTCATGCGTTCACGTCTTTCACCCGTACAACTCCTTTCTCGCGATCACGGCACGTACATCGGCACGTACCCTCAAACTTTGTCTTTGTTTGTTTGCTTGTCTATCACTCGGCCGCTGCACTTCTAGAAGTAGTGAGTAAATAAGTGGTGGGCAGGCTGACACGAAGACCATCTCGTGATGCTATGTAAACACACAGCCTGAGAGAGCAGACAGTCAGGTCAATATTATACGAAGACATAGCGTCAGATCAACAGAAACAGAGGAACATCCTTCGTTTGAAAAATATACAATTTGTCACATAGAGAGAACGGCATTGTGGCGTAGAATAACATTCTTATTGATGGCAATATAAGTATATAAATATTTAGTTGTATTATTTGCCGGTTAGCTATTAATAGTATTAAAAATATGAGAACATACGTACAATATATGTTTTATTTATATTCAAACTTGTTGCAACGTTCTCCTGTTGCAACATTTTAGCATGTGCTACGGCAATATTGATGTATTATCTGTGTTCTTATACGGCTAACTATAACGATGCTTAAATGGATGTGTGTGCTAAGGGTGATACACAATTGTGTGTGGAATAACACTGTAACGGATGGACGGACGGCCGGACGGACGGACGGAGATATACATACAAACAGACAGACAGTCCGTACGACCGCGCAACGTGCTTTAAGGCCGTTCACACGAGAGATTCGTTGTCCGATTGATCGGACGAATCCTTTCTTGAAAGCGACTCTGTGTCGCCAGATCAATCGGGCACACGCATGAAAACACGCACGCACACATGCACACACGCACACACGCACACAAGAACACACGCACATACACACACACACACACACACACACACACACACACTCACACAAACACACGCACGCACCAGCACACAACACGCAACACACGTTTATTTTAATCGTAACATAATCGCAGCATAATTACTTTAAGTTTGAATATCGAAGAAAAATCTACTGGAAATGTCTTCAAAAAACAACTGGTGCCACCGATTGCGATCGTCAACGAGTGAACGACAATCCAAAGTAACAATAACAATGACAACATTCGTAGTACCAACGAGCTCACAGCGTCGAAGTTTCAAGATTATATGCATAATGTTGAGAAAAATGTCACTGATGCAATCGCGCAGTGGTCCTCTTATTTTACCGGAGACGTGAAGTGTTAAGCATTCTACCACTACGGCTGTTAAACTCAACCCTTTCGGGCCAGGGCCGACGCGATACACGTGTCGCCTTTGGCTCTGAACCGCAAGTATGGGGTAATGAGTGATCACGTCACTAGCGCACAGCATCACTATATATAGCCATGGTGAAATGATTGATCAAGATAACGACTACTATTTGAATATTTTTGCAAGATTTTGCCTTGTGCAGCAGCCTCGTGTGATAACAGCTATAACAACTGCCAATGTTTACCGTGTAGTAGGTAAATGCGTCCAAGTGATCAAATCCCTGTTGGCAGACTACCCTTCTGTTACGCCCATTCCCTTTGATTGTTGATGTGGTCTTAAATGTTCTAGTGTATTCAGCGAATACCGAGTTTCAGTTGTAGATATACACAGAAAGCGTGTAGATGGAGACGTAATGACGCATAGAAAATACACCAAACCACACGAAATGTATGGCTATTTAGTAGTTAGATATATTAAAATAATATCAGTGCGTTATATATCGAGACCACCACGAAGGTTTCACATTTACCCTCTGTGTGGGATATTTTACTTCCTTGGTATAGACATTTATACAATATCGCAGTCAGTGTGTGTACTTCGTCGAAGATTGTTCTGCAACAGTCATTATTTATCACTACTGTCAGCCAGTGTTATGAGTGCCAACTATAGCTTAGTCTTAGTTAGTTTGGATTACTACGTTAGCGTGGTTTGCTTTAAAGACCGACAACAGGGACGGATTGTGTGGCGCAGTAGCTCGGCGGTTAGAGCACCGGACAGTCGACCGAGAGGAAAGGCCTTCAAGTCCACCTGCTAAAGTTAGGACACTTTGGTAATTTTCGTTCACCCCTCACTGTATGTATATTGTATATATATATATATATATATATATATATATATATATATATATATATATATATATATATATATATATATGTATATTGTATATATATATATATATATATATATATATATATATATATATATATATATATACACACACACATTTATGTATATATATATATATATATATATATATATATATATATATATTTCGGATGAGACACTACAACATGTAGATTTTTTCCATACCTAATGTCTTTGTCAGAGTATGTAAAATATGCCACACAGGTATTTCGTCAACACTAAGTAACGATATTTGACACACGAATGTTTACACGTACTTCAGTAACCTAGCTGTGCGTACACAGCAGACTACGACAGAGCAGTTGCTACTGCTAAGATGTTTGCATAAGAGTTAACAGCCCAATACTTTAACCAGTTTCTATGGTAGGCTGCGTTTTTGGGGATGTGTGTCTCTGGTCTCCGTCTTATGTCTAACATTCCCGCCAGACAGTTGTTATTCGTGTAATTAATGGTGTGCATCTCAATTAAGATATTGAATGAATATAAACATATTGATAGAATATTTCTTCGCAGTTAAGAAACATAGCTCCACCATGGACGGTCCCAAACCAGGCTGAGAAAGGAGGAGGGTTGGGCGTGGGTCTAGCGCCCCACCCTGTAAAGAAACTCAACGCTACAGAAACATTCACAAAAAATAAACTACGATGTATGTCCTGGAAGAGTTAGGGCATGGTTTACCAAGGCGCATGAAGTGTTGCGGTCAAAGCCGAAAGGAAGCCACAACGCCGACCACCCTTCTTTCGACCAGGAAAAATGTAAGCATCGGCACATGGAATGTGCGAACAATGTACGAGGCGGGGAAAACTGCCCTTGATATTATGAGCAATTTAGGGGATAAAAACATCAACCTGATTATGGCGGATTTCAATGCAAAGATTGGATCGGACAACCAAGGATGTGAAAATGTGATGGGGGTGCATGGGCTGGGTGTGATGAATGACAATGGGGAGCGGTTTGTGAATGCCTGTGCAATAAACAACATTGTGATTGGGGGAAGCGTGTTCACGCACAAAAGAATACATAAGGCGACATGGGTATCTCCTGACGAAATCACTGAAAATCAGATAGACCACATCGGCATAAACAAAATGGTCAGAAGATCGCTACAAGACGTGCGTGTGAAGAGAGACGTTGACGTTGCTTCTGATCACCACCTTGTAACAGCCAGGCTAAAACTCAAGCTAAGAAGAAATGGAGTAGAACAAGAAAGACGAAAGGCAAGATATAATGTGGATTTCCTGAAGGATCCAAGAACAGCAGAAGAATATAAAGTCGCATTAGCTAATAGATTCAAAGTCCTGCAAGAACTGTATAATGAAGATGAGGGAGTGGACATCAACACCCTCAGAGACAAAAATGGGAGCGTCCTGACGGGGGCAGATAAACAGCTTAACATATGGGCAGAGCATTTTGAAGAGCTGCTCAAACAGACCAGCACCGCAGAATCAACCAGACATCCAACCAGCTGTAATAAACCCACTAGAGAAGAGATAAAAAAGGCAATTGCACATATGAAAAATTGGAAAGTATCAGGCCCTGGTAGTATCCCTGCAGAAGCACTAAAGGCAGATGTAAATACTTCAGTAGAAATGCTGCCCAGTCTTTTTGAGGAGTTCTGAGAAAAAGAAGAAATTCCAGCAGAATGGAAAGAAGGTTACCATATCAAGATCCCCAAGAAAGGAGACATGTGCCGCTGCGATAACTACAGAGGAATCACGTTGTTGTCAGTTCCTTGGAAGGTTCTTAACATAATTATCCTAGAGAGGATGAAAGGCAAAATGGACCAACCTTTGCGTGAACAGAAGCAGGCTTAAGGCAGGACAGATCGTGTGCTGACCGGATTGCAACATTGCGGATTATAGTGAACAGATAGAACAATCCATCGAATGGAACTCATCCCTATACGTCAACGTTGTTGATTACGAGAAAGCCTTTGACAGTTTGGACAGGGGGACACTCTGGAAAGTGCTAAGACACTATGGGGTGCCTAGTCAACATTATCAAAAACTCCCATGAGGGAATGTCATGCAGAGTCATCCATGAAGGTCAACTTACAAAGAACTTTAAGGTTAGGACGGGGGTGAGACAGGGATGCTTACTGTCACCATTCCTCTTCATTCTAGTCATAGACTGGGTCAGGAAAACAGCAACCAAAGAGAAACGAAATAGAATCCAGTGGACAATGCTGACCCAATTTGAAGACATGGACTTTGCGGATGACCTTGCACTCCTGTCTCACAGCTATAGGCAGATCCATGACAAAACAGATATGGCATTGATTTCAGCGCAGTTTGGGTTGAAAATCAACAAAAGGAAAACAAAGATCCTGAGAACAAATGCTACTTGCGAAACACCAATCATGCTTGAGGGAGAGACACTGGAAGAGGTTAAAGGTTTCAGATATCTAGGCAGCATAGTGGATACGCATGGAGGGACAGAGGCTGACGTAAAGAAAAGGATCAGCAAAGCAAGGATAGCTTTCCACCTGTTGAAAAATATGTGGAAGTCAAAGCTAATTGGAGAAACCACCAAAATACGCTTGTTTAACACAAATGTAAAGTCCGTGTTGCTGTACGGAGCGGAAACGTGGCGAATAAACAAGAACTCGCTGACAAGGATCCAGACATTTTTTAACCTTTACCTGCGAAGAATTCTGTGAATACACTGGATGGACAGGGTGAGCAACAAAGACCTCTGGGACAGATCACACCAAGCCCAAACAGAAATAGAGATCTTTAAGAGGAGATGGGGATGGATTGGCCACACCTTGAGAAAGATAAGCACAAACATAACCAGACAGGTCCTGACGTAGAACCCCGAGGCAAGAGAAAGAGGGGGAGACCAAAAAAGACCTGGCGAGGTGACCTCGAGGCAGACATTAGGCAAACAGGGAATGGTTGGCAACAACTGGAGAGGATTGCCAAAGACATGAGGCCTTGGAGAAATGTTGTGGATGGCTTATGCTCTAGGAGGAGTTAAGGGCGTAAAGTAAAAAAATATAAAAAAAAAGTGTTAAGAAACATAGTAGAACTAGAGGACAGGAAGTAACGTTATTGAATAATCTGTGTAGTTTGGATAAAGCACTCGTTCTCAGAGAGAACAATACATGAGTGAAATAAATTATCTACAGATTATGTACATTCTGGCAGCGTGATTATTAAACATTTTTTTTAACATCGGAAGGGCGTTACACGTAGACTCTCGATAAGCCAATGGCTTCCTTTCTCACTTGCCATCTGGGTGTTTTGCCTTGGATGGCAATCTTTTTAAGTCTGGTTAAATATTGTTAAATCTCATCATTTTTCCGTGTCTGTTCGGCAGGCTAGCACTCATGGTCAGACGCAGTTCATGGCAACACAGTGTACAAACAGACTTCGAGAAACGGGAGATACCATCTTTTGGTTTTGCAATGATGAATTATAATATTCTGGATATCAGATATGTTGACAGTTATTCTTTCGTCATCCTGATAGGCCAAATTGTCAAATACTCTCATGGTTTCCTCAGAAAATTAAACCACGGGACGATACCCACGGAAACTAGATTTTTTTCATGCGTAGTGCACCCTGCTGTCACTAACGAATGCATATATTACTAGACAGTCACTGGTAAATATTATGTGTGTCCACAGCTTACGTGTCGTGTCGTACGTTGTCCTCGACTATTGGAAACATGCAGTACAAAACCTTGCTTTATGTAAACAAGCATAATAGTTTTCTTTTCATAACATTGCATGTGTTCGGACACAGACTCAGACTCAAATTCATACATTTATTTTGTATGTTTATCTAGACAGACGGAGTCGTTATGCAAATAAATATACTACAAAAATGATAACGTCATAGAGATTCCCATTAAGGCAATAATTGCTGTCATTATGGAAGCCACCATTTTGTACAAATAACAAATAATAAACTGAAATAAACTGAAATCACGCGATAATTACAATCAGAAGACAACCAATTACAATAAAATGAACATGTTTCTGAATATATTAAGTACAATATACATATTGGAGAGATTATGAAATATATTGTATGTAAGCCAAATACTAGCAATATTGTGCAAATTTTGTTTAAAAACTAACCTGATCTCTAAGTAATGAGTGTATAAACCATATAACATATGTAAACAGATAATCAAATGCATTTTATTTTATGATTTAAAATATAAAAATATAGCAGTGAGGAATATTGGAAGTTCCACAAAGCAGCTGGGTATTGTGTTGACCAATAGTTCTTGTGCTCCACTCTTCAATGCTAATATAAGTGTTTACGAGCAGCTAATTTGAATACCCCACTGCGGTCTTAGTGTGGAAGGCAATTGTTCATAAGGGAACTTTCCATGGTATCAACTTACGCAGTGTTCCACATAAAAATTATTTCTTGCAGAGATAAAAAGGTTACCAAAGAGGCAAAAGGGCTTTTTACCTAGCTAAAAAAGCACACATTTTGAATGTGTATACTTGTTTGTGGGACATATTTATTATGCTAAACATGTTCCAGACAAACATATTTAATACATTAAACATGTCCCAGAAAAACTCCCACATATTTTATATGTTATACCCAGCCCAGAAACTAGAAAAGTAGTGTCAATAGGCAATGATATGTCACGTGAAAGAGACTTTATACACAATGTAGCTATAGTCATGTTCTGCACCTCGACACCCTGATTGTTGTAATATATGGCACTACAAAGGTTTAATATTTATTACATTTTCGAAAATAATCACGTATGGGATCCTCCAAATATGCTCATGAAAGCAGTCTACTTAGAAATGCCGTTGTTGACGTGGATTTTCAAAAAGAAGTATACTGAGGATATCGACAGAGACGATGCCTTTAAGTACTAACAGAGTTACAAATATCATTCATTTAAAATTCCTTTCTGTCACTGTGACATGCTTGGGTATTTGATTGTTTGCATCTCTCTTGCACCTGTTCACGCGAAGAAGACAAATATTATTGGCATACCAATTACTTGTCATTACTCCTATCGACCCGAACACCTGGGAATTCGAGGAGTACCAATTGGCGATCGATCACACGAAAAGGCACTAGGTTGTTTGAAACCAACAGACTAGCAACCATAGCCAAAACGCGAGAGATTAGCCTCTGTGTATGTACGTACGTACATACTGAAGTGCGTGATTGAAGACACACTAGCATGCACACCTGCTACACGAATGGCACAGAAGTGCGTGATAGAAGGCACAACCACGCACACCTGCAGATATGGAACCACACGTGGACTGCACTACTTGATACTTGGTCGAGAGGCATCATGCGCAGCAACGACGCAATCAGAATATGACATGTCTACTCGATATATTAGTCAACAATCGACCACACAAATATCCCCTGCTCAACATTCTCAAGTTAGGAATTCATGTTACTCTTGAACTCCTGTCAGTATGGCAAACAGTCAACTTTCTCCATTCTATACGATTCTGATCTTAAATCTTACTTGAGGCTGGTGTTCTTTTCCTCCAGGTGGCTGCCGATATTGTTACGATAACGTAATTTGGGCCTTCTTCTCTGTCCTTTCCAGTCATCTTCATCCTCTTGATAGCATAATCATCTTGTGTTCTCATCACATGACAATATCATATCAATTTATTAATTTTGATCACTTCTGCAATTGAGATGATCTTGATTTCTATGTAAAGATGAAAGCAAGATCACTTCAATTAATGAAGTGATCAATGTATTCATTTTAATCACTTCTGTGTGATCTTGGTTTACTATGGTTTTCATTATTCCTGTTTAATACTGAATGCCTGACCTATCAGTGAATGTTGCTAACATGTTGACTTGACACGTTCTGGAGAACTGATTCTCAGAATCAATTTCAAAGGTTTACATTGGAATGAATTCAATTCACGTAGAAACTGCACGTCTTGGCTCTCCATAGTACTCGAACCCTGCCATATATTTCACGTTGTATCAATACTTCCCCTCGTGCTACGTAAACACGGAATACAGCGTAATTGAATAAAACAAACAAGTGCGTTTGCTTACGTCCTTCAGTTCGAGGGTACGTATACACGGAATCAGGATAAGGTGCAAGCAGGTCGGCACGACGACCACCTCAAATGGCTATACGAACCCACAGCTTGGCTCTCTGAAATCAGGGAATATATAGTAACTACGCCGAGGCCAACTATTTTGTATTAATTATACACCATTCACAATGTAAGCCATGCCTTAACATATGTATTAATAGCATAAAAGGTGTAAGGTTGTACTGTAAATATAACGGCTGATTTGTTTTTTACAAGATACTGTGGTTAATTTAGCTAGTAAATTACATGAGAAGTAAATTCATTCCAAAAAAAATTATCTGCTATCTTTGTTTTAGTAATTGTAAATGAATTGATGATTTACTGTTTACGAATGGAATTTGATTAGGAATAGCATAATTAAAAATTATTTAACAATTGCATGAGTTTTATTTGTCTCGATAT
>BSQZ01000002.1:6997500-7062500 GCA_033239005.1 Lamellibrachia satsuma | reverse complement strand
AACAAACCGTACTGGGGGGGGGGGGTGAAGGCTCGCGTGCTAAATGTTTTACCTTTTTTATGTCGGTCATAAATGTGACTACCGTTGTGTCACGCAACGGCTCGCGATTAATTTGTTATAAAACTATTATTGTTTTAAATTGTGTAACCGTTCGCAGCGATGTAATACAATCCGACATCTTGGAAATTCGTAACTTCGTTGAAAACAGTTATAAATAAGGCACCATGGAGGTGAAAACAATTATAAATAAGGCACCAGCCAGAGGTTAACCATAATTATTTGAGATAAACGTTTGTAAACATATTCTGAAGGTTGTTATTGCGTCTATGCATGCACTGTGTCTTAACGTTGTTACATCGAAATATGTTTTCGATATAAAAACTATCAACATTTTAAAGTACTAATTCTGGGACGAGGCAGCGCGGTATGAGAATTAGTTCACTTTGTACAAATAAGTAAATGTGGACAATTGTGAACGACCCCTAACAATACCAATGTATGACTGTTGTGGGATGCTCTGTCGTGTCTATAACGTGTAATACGTCCTAGACACCCAGAGGTACAATAACTGAATGATGAGTTCGATTATGCATTAGTGTATTACTAGTGTGTGCGCATGCATATATTCATACAAACATGCGCGCGCGTGTGTGTGTGTGTGTGTGTGTTTGTGTGTGTGTGTGTGTGTGTGTGTGTGCGTGCGTGCGTGCGTGCGTGTATGTGCGTGCGTTTGCGTGCTAGTGCGTGCGTGCGTACGTGTGCGTGTGTATGAGTCTATGTCCGTGCGTGCGTACACGTGTACGTTAGCATGATTTATTTTCAAACACTGAACTCGATTACGGTCATAATACATGTGAATCATTGACCTCCGCACAATACAGCATTAACATTATTCAAATTACATTTCAGAATGCGATGGGCAAAGTTATGATTCCCGCATGGAAACATGTTGCGAGAATATTCTTTGGGCTGGAGCGACACCTTACGACGAATGTTGCGGCATGCTAGTTTACGACAACCGTAAATACGTCTGCTGTGAAGGCGAACTCTTCTCGAAAAGAGAACGAGAACAGTGCTGATCGTGTCTACCTTTGTCACGCCGAAATTAACTCGGGAAATTAATGTACAGAATAACTTGTTATTGATACAGTAGTTATGTATATTGTATACTGTTCGCGTCACGACGAGTTGCATATCCTTTTCAAATACGACACACATAAGTAAGCTGTGTCAAGTCATACTTTTGGTTTCTGATGTATTGTCTACATTGAACGAGCTAACATGTTGATTCATATTTTTAGTAGCTTGTTATTAGTGTGAGAACATTACTGTGAAGATGCGCGAAGCACATTAACAAGGGCCACACGCGATCGTTAGTTTTATATATCTTTACGACGTATATAAATATATATATATATATATATATATATATATATATATATATACATATACATATACATATACATATACATATATATATATATATACATATACATATAAATATATATATATATATATATATATATATATATATATATATATATATATATATATATATATATATATATATATATATATATATATATATATATATATATATATAATCATTGTATATAGTTAACTGAATACTGTTTTGTTGGCATGATGTATAGGTGTAGATGCATTTAAACGCATAGAATATCACATGGTGTGAATAAATATGAACTGTAAACACAAACGTTTTAGTGAATATGTAACATATATTTCCGGAACACTATGCGTTGCCTGACACATTGCGTCACACACAGGCAGAACAGCTGATAATGCAAACACGACGTCATATATTATCTTTGGGAATCAACAGTCATAAAAGTGTTTAACCTGATCATCACAAATTGAGCGGAAGTATTGTCAAAACTATATTTTCTTCCCTCGTTCATATTGATATATTTGGTTCGTTTAGCAAGGGTACTATTTATAACACGTATGTGATTGGAAATATCTACAAAGCAATGTTAAGCCGACCTCCGTTTTGTAAATTTAGATGGTTCCTAAATATGCCAGATGGTTGTAATGGGTATTTCCACCGTCTTCGTTTATGCATGTGTAACATCAATTTGATGTGCCATCAACTTTAACAAGAGTGCCACCTAAATCAATAATCTCAAGATAGCAACTGGAAAAGGAAGCAATTGGCTTATCGGATGTTCATACCACGTGACACGGCGTTGTTCATGTGATATCCGATCAACGTATGAGGACACTGGGCGTTAGACAAATACCCAATAATACTGGACAACACCTCCAAGAGTACCACTTCGGGCGAGTCATTTATACATATCTACCTTTGATCGCCCGCCAGAGTGTGGATGTATACACCTGGATAACGTGACGGTTCTAGTCACTAGCTGGTTTCGCGATCACTAAAAGACGACGGTCATAAGGCATTTATATTACTATGGGGTTGAAATTTTAATTACGTATCATCTTCACTGTAATATCATTTCTTGCAGAAGTATGCCATTATTTAAACCTGATGTTTAAATGAAACACTTGACATCATCTAAAACACGACTTTGGCGAAACTGAGAGTGAGCTGCTATTGCAAGTTCCCTACCAGTGGCGCTTCTAACCATTTCACCGCTATCACAACTTACAGTTACATCTTTATTTCATTTCGTACACTCCTAATTTGCATCAATAAATCTTTCAATTTCAACTGTACACAATTGTGTATAGTGTTTGCATTGCAAATGTGTCTAGAAACACCATAACGTTTTTTTTAAACTATGTTATGTGTACTCAAGCGCAGAGTTGCAAGGACGAAACAAGTCGTAAACAACAATCTCGTTGCCCAGAAAACCTCATTTATATCTTTATTTAATTTAGTAAACTTCTAATTTGGGTCAAGAATTTTCTCAAGGTAAATTCTTGTAATTGTGGATAGTGTTTGCATTGAAAATGTGTCTAGAAGCACACTAATCTTTTTTTACTTTGGCGAAACTGAAAATGAGATGCTACTGCCAGTTCCCCACACAATAACAATTTCGTTTTCTCCCTACACAATAATCTGAGTTGAATGCAATGTGCGGACCTTCCCTTGGCTCTTCTTTTCAAGTTGCCTATCCTATTCAGGACTTCGCTGCCCAAATCTCCTTAGGTAGGCAATGTCTCTCTCCAGCCATTCTGAGAGCTGCTGTTACTGTTCCCCTGGCTAAAGGGTGGAAACAATACATACCTTGGTCCGGAGCGAAGTGTGATGGAGTCGAATGACACGCGATAACGTTGTGGTTATGTCAATAGTGTATGAGTGTATTTTATGTACAAGATAAAGTCTCCAGAAACGGAATTATATCTGTACCAGGTAGTTCAAGAGTGAATATTATTATAGCGTCATATATGACGTTGTATTCCCAATACACGAGTATATGTCTGCATAGTAATGTAAACAGTAATAGATTAATAATTAAAAATAATAGATTAACAAATTGACATCATACAAGAAAAACATTTCAAATAACGTAAAATTTGCGCATGCTCACACACACACATACACACACACACACACACACACACACAGATATATATAGAGAGAAGAGAGAAACCGACACACAGAAAAGCACGCACGCACGCACTCAGGCACGCACGCACGCACGCACGCACGCACGCACGCACACAAACATTGAACAATTGACCAGCGCCGAGCAATTACACAAGGATAAGTACCATTAGAAACACAGCGACACAAACTATCAAGCCCCGCCGTCGGGATTGACATTGCCTGAAGGGGGACAGGTGGTCCAGATGAATGCAACTGATCCTTGTGATACGTCAGCGATGAATTATCTTTGAATGCATTGTCTCTGAAAGACAATGAAGTAAAAGTGTTGCGCGCTCGTTTTCAAGCTTTTCGTTATGCCACATTGAAGTACAGTTTCCTAGTTGAGTTATGTATTGTGTTTTCCAAAATATCTGAATTAGTATATGTGTTCTCGATGTTCAAACTGTAAAATATGGAGTTTACAACTGTAGTAAAAACTGTACAACATGCACAACTGTACTATGTGTGGGCGTGTGGAGGGGGGGATTATCCACAAAACGGGTTATATCACAGTTTGAGATAAATCATGTTCATCCATTCCAAAGTCAAAATGCATCACTTGTGGCACTATATGAACAAATAAAGTCAAATCAACATTGAATTCTTATAACAACAATTCCACGTCAATAAATTTAATAAGATTTAACAAGATTGCCATCCCAAAAAAACAAGTTCCAGGTGGCAAGTGGACAAGGAAGCCATTGGCTTATCGAGAGTCCAACAATTGTATCATTTATGTGTAGCCGGCCCTTATCATATATCTGTCAATTCTATTTTTAAACATATTCACACTACTCGCATTAACACAATCATTTGGCAGTTTGTTCCATTCATTTATCACCCTCTGTGAGAAAGAGTACTTTTTCATGTCCAACCTACACTGTTCCTTAACTAATGCTGCTTTGTGTCCTCTGGATCTACTACCTTCTTTACGTTTGACGAATATATTCCTATCAACATCCTCATAACCGTTCACTGTCTTAAACACTTCTATTTGGTCTCCTCTTAGTCGCCTGGCCTCTAGTGCTGTCAAACCATATTGTAATAAGCGGCTTTCATAACTGAGGTATCTTAATTCTGGAATCATTTTAGTTGCTCCTCGTTGTATTCTTTCTAGCTTGCATATGTCCTTCTTACGATACGGCTTCCAATACAATATTCCAAATGTGGTCTAACTATTGCTTTGTACAGGGGTACAATTAGCTGTTTCTCCTTACACGTGACAGTTTTTCTAGCCCTAGAATTTGATTTCCTTTCGAAGCAGCAAGTCCACAATGCTCTGAAACTTTCATGTCAGCACAAATTGTTACACCTACGTCCTTTTCTTGCGTGGTTCTTCCTAGTACAGCATCCCCCATTTTATATTCTTCGTCCATTTTTCCATGTCCTATGTGTATGCATTTACACTTCCCAAAATTTAATAACATTTGCCATTTTTCTGACCATTTAACAAATTTATCTAGATTATCCCGTAAACTTTGTTTATCTGTAACATTAGTAACCTTTCTGAATAGGTTTGTGTCATCTGCAAATTTAAGTACTTTGCTATGATATGTCATCTTCCAAATCATTTATATATATAATAATTATATATATAATAATTATATATATATATATATATATATATATATATATATATATATATATATATATATATATATATATATATATTAAAAACAGTATAGGGCCTAACACTGATCCCTGTAGTACCAAACTCAAAACAGATTTCCAGTTTGAAATCTCACCATTTACTATTACTCTCTGTCTTCTGTGTGTAAGCCACTTTTTTATCCAGTTGATTATATCATTACCTATACCATTGGCTTTTAGTTTAAGTAACAATCTTTGATGTGGCACTTTATCGAAAGCTTTCTGAAAACCTAAATAAACAACAATCACTGGTGACCCGTCATCTACCCACTTTGTAATTTCTTCCAAAAAGAGATTGGTTAGACATGACCTTGCTTTTAGGAACCCATGTTGAGATGTATTTATTAATTTATGTTTTACAAGGAATTCCACCATGTGGTCTCTAATTAATGTTTCGTTCGAGTAATTTACATACAACTGATGTTAAACTCATTTCTCTGTAATTGTCTGGTTTGTTCCTCGATCCTTTCTTAAATAGCGGTGTAATGTTTGCTTCGTTCCAATCTGCAGAAACTATTCCTTCTTGTAGTGACAAGTTAATCCATGTTGCAAATGGTGTACTAATTTGCTCAACAATTTCCTTAAGCTGTTTTGGTGGTATCCCATCAACTCCAGGTGATTTATTATCTTTCATCTTCTTAATTGTCTTTGCTATCATTTCAATAGTTACAAATAACTGCCCTAAATGTTCTGATTTATATTAAATCTAACACATTCCCAAATTTGGTTGGTTCCAAGACATGTTGAGTAAGGAAACAATCCTGTGTTAGAAGTAGAAACTGGTGGTCGTCACCTCCAGCACTCTCTAATGATTCCCATTGTACATGGCCATGGCTAAAATCACCCATTATAACACATTCCCCTTTGCTCACCTCCCTTATCGCCCTTTGTAATTTTACATCTTCCTCTTGTCCTATGTTAGGACTACGATAAATTACTCTGATTGTTAATGTTGAGTTCCCGGTAACTAAATTACACCAAATTGCTTACTCACAATCTGCTTCACTTTTCAGTGTTATTTCATAGATCATAGATTCTTTAATATATAAAATTACTCCATCTCCTCTTCTTTCTCGTATATCCTTCCTAAACATTACATAGCCTGTCAGTGCTAACTCAGCATCTACTATATCTTTATTTGCCCATGATTCTGTGATGCCTATTACACGAGGATCAATATAGGCTACCATAATGTCTAACTCACTTTTTATTTACTATGCTCCTGGCATTTAAGCATACACATTTAAGTTCATTGTCTGAAATTATTGGTGAACATTTCTTTGGATGTGTATTTGTAGTAGTACTCCTTTGAGTTTTCTCTGTCAGTTTCCCCTGTCAGATGAAGTCCATCTCTCGTGAAAAAGTCATCTCTTCCCACAAAGTTTAACCACATGTCAACGACGCCTACTCTCTCCTCCATACATACCTTCTGTACTTGTGTGTTGATCGCCATCTTCCTATATTTCATATATTCCTCACCCCTGCCTCCTATTATTGGTAATATCCCCGACAATACAATCTGTCCAACTCTTGCCCCTTGATCAAAATCCTGTACTTACCAACGATGGCTGACGTTCCCTCCTTCTCTGCACTGTTCGTTCCCACATGCACGAGAACAGCATCTCCTGTGCCACCACCCATGACTTGTCCTTCATTCTCTGCTATATCCTCTATTTTGCCCCTGGTAGGCATACTGTTATGTCATCACCTCTGTTTACAATTGTATCCACTTTCCTAATGATGGAATCCCGCAAAAATACCCGGGCTTTCCTTGCTTTCCCCTGTGATACTACATCAGCAAAGCTCCTTTCCTGTCGCACAGTATGCCCCATTTCTCTTCTATTATCAACCTTTACTATCTTACCTCCTGACACTCCCTCTCCACTCATCCGCTTACCTTTCTTTTGTTGCATACTCTGCTTCCTGTCATATTTCTTCTTCTAACCAGCTTTCTCCCTCACATTGCCACTGCTCTCCTTGTTCTCACCTCCTCTGCTCTCCTAATTTTCACTACCTCTGCTCTCCTCGTTCTCACCACCTCTGCTGTCCTCGGTCTCACCACCTCTGCTGTCCTCGGCCTCACCACCTCTGCTCTCATCATTCTCACCACCTCTGCTCTCTTCTTTTTACCCTGCCCTGTCATCATCACAATCTTATGTTTTAACTCATTTACCTGCTCCTGCAGACATTTCACTGTCTTACACCCCCTACACACGAAATGGAAATCATCTAACTGCACCTCTGCCCACGAATGTATACACCCGGACTAGACGAAATCTATCCAGCTGTCGCAGCTGGAGCATGTCAAATTGCGTTTCGCCTTTACTTGGCGTTTGCACGGCGCCATGTTAGAAATTCAATTTATATTTGTTTATAATCCGTTTATAATCCATTTGTTCTAGGTAGTTTTCACAAAGACTGTTTTTATGTTGTAATACACACTTTATGCTATTTTACTTATGTCTTAATTAAATTTACAACTACTGCCTTGCAACTTACTTTCTATGTAACGGCTGACGATAATAAAACGTAATATCGCTTGCGCTAACGAAATTTCAATGATCTTCTTTAAAGGGGAACTGAAGCAATTTTGTGTTATGCCGTATATTTAAATATATATATTATCTAACTATGCATTAATGGTGACAGATACCTGCTAATTTATGAGATAAACTGAAAAACTTATTTTGTTCGAGATAAAAATCGACAAAATGCATCACTGCGTATCGCCATCTTGTTGTCGAAACGATTGGTTTGAGTCGCGTATATCTAATCAATGTAAATTTTAGATTTTTTGGGATTTATTTCGTAAATAGGCATTCTGGAGCGAAAAAAAAGATGTTTACACACGTGAACAAAATAGCTTTTTCTTCGTTCCAAATAAAAAAAGTTAAAGAAATTACAACAAAACACGCAAAAATCGTGGAAAACGCCACACTTCTCGAACACACGAGACGCTAACCAAAGAGAATATGCGATAACGTAATACCGGAACTATTTGTTGACAAGATAGATGCATCGCTTGTGACAGTTTTACCAGATCTGTTACTGGCGATTAGTGGTTTACTGAACTTCCGTAATAGTCTATCTTTGGAGAAATGGAAACCACAGACGAATAGTTTACTTCGACAGGCCACACGGAAACAACGGTTGACAGTTGTAAAGCGTCACCGAGTGTGCGAGTCACGCTCCAGACTCCAGGTCGGCTTCGCCTTTGTTGACGTTGGATTCAGGAAAAATTACTACAGATTTTGTAGTGATATGCACAAACAGAGCAGTGCTAGATGTTGGTCTGCTGTCATTGCATGATTTGCGTGCCGACTCATTGATTCGTGGGCAGGTCAGTAATTCAATTGTTATCGAATCATTGCCATTTTAATAATCATATTTTTTCTGTATATTTCTTTTACCTAGCCCGAGGGCGAGGTCCGAACTACAATGGCAATGCAAGCAGGGTTTTCTCTTTATTTTGTATCTAATCTAATGAAGTGTACCGTGACTGTATTTTAATATTGTGTTTGATTTTATGTTGAATAACATTGATGACAATAATAACATGAGGGTTTATTTAATTCATTATGTGAATATATATATATTCTTAAATGTTACCGTAATCGTGATTGTAATAATGATTGTAATCATGACTACATTAGTAATTGTGATTGCAATAATTACTGTAATCATGATTACATTAATATTCGTACTTGTAATCACCCCTCTCTGTAGCACACCACAACACCTTGTTGTTTGGTGCAATGTAATAATTTAAATAACAGTAATTAACTACTGACAGTATGTAATGTTCACAGTTTTGCAACTATAACTAGAACGACTGAAACCAAGACTAAACATTGACATAAAACAGTGACTTCTACCACCGGGAAATACAACTTGGAACATGGATATCACAGTTACACACATCATTATTATGCCACAACATATCAAATATACTGGTAGTTTAGCTTAGGAAATAATTAATCTTTATAAAGCCAAGGCATTTTAACTGTTTCACCATCATCATATGTACCAATGGCAATATATTACTTGTTTTGATTGGACAGTAAATGTACACCAATCATGTGTAACAATATTACTTGTTCTGACTGAGAGTAAATGTACACCAATCATGCATACCAATACACTACTTGTTCCTACCAACAGTAAATGTACACCAATGATCTCATTCTGGAATCTGCACCATTTCACTACTTCTTCTGACAGTAAATGTACACCAATCATGTGTATCCAATATACTACTTGTTCTGACTGATTCTACTACTTGTTCCTACCGACAGCAAATGTAAACCAAGCGTCTCATTCTCTACCAAAAACACTACTTGTACTGACAGGAAATGTACACCAATCATATGTATCAACACACTACTTGTTCTGACTGATAGTACTTGCACACCTAACATATTCAATTCACCTTTCACTCATCCAGGGGTAGAAATCAGCACACTTTCCTCTGACAGACACCCCAGTATCCGAAAGACCTTGGCTGATAGATCAGACATGAGTACAACCTGTGTCACAGTTTATGGCTGTTTGGTGTGTGGCAGGTGCAGAAAAGTGACATAAGTTTTTCTCACGAATGACAAACTTCTTCTCTTTCTCATAGGTGTCGGAGCTGCTTGAGTCACCCTCGGTTATGTCGCTGTTATCACATAGTGTGCATCATCTGCACCAATGTCTTTATTCTCACTGAATCTGATGGAAGCTTCACATAGGAGTAGTCATGATCAACGTCTTTCACTGATCTCTTAATGTTTTTAATGAATCTGTTTGGTCAGTTTGACGAATGCCACTGGTAACATAACCAAACGCATGTAACCAAAATTGTAGCATCCTAGCTCCAAAGTGCATTATATTATCTAATCAACATTGCACTGTTTTCAATGGGCCAGGGAGGTCAAAATTCTATAAGGGGTCCAAATTCCATAACAAAATATGGACCCATAGGTACACTTTCTATGGGGTTCCTTATTTTATATCTGACACTCGATTTAGATAACATAATGCATGAATATTGTTATTGGACCAAATGCAGATCTATGCTTGTGACATCTTTACCTTATAAATGCTGCACTCACACACACATACCTGCCCATATATATATATATATATATATATATATATATATATATATATATATATATATATATATATATATATATATATATATATATATATATATATATATATATATATGTATGTATATATGTATATATGTAAATATATATATAATTATGAGGTATTATAGTGAAAGCATCTGCTAGATAGTATGGTGCATGGACAAAAGCCCCTCCCGACAAAAGCCCCACAGACATAAGCTTGTTTCAATTCAATTATACTGTTCATGACTGTTGCTGTAGTACACAGAGACAAGATATTGTCATGAATATACTTCAGGCATGTGGTCAATTCCATTCCGGAATTGGAACTGACCCTCAATTCCAGTTCCGGAATTGGAATTGACTTCAAAAATGTTTTTTTAATTGGAATTTTTTTTTTTATTTATTTTTTGGGAATTGGAATTGATTTTGTTGGAATTATTGACTTGATACTGTTCATATTTACCCTTATATTTACTTATATTACTTTTAAAATCATATTTGTCTGCTGTTAGCATGTCACCCTGAATCTGGTAACAGCCAGGAAGTTGTCAACATTACAGCACAGACACTGTCTACTCTGGTATTGAAACATTGTGACCAAGAACAATATAATCAAGCATTTGCATCAAAAAGAAATACTAAATTACTGTAACAGACAGTAAAACCCAAATCAGACCATTCAGGCCTCATTTTCTTTCTCGGTGTAAAAGTTTATTTATAGAGATTGTCAATTAAGGGCACCTGCCTGCTCATTCCCTTTGTGTGAGAGAGGAAGCCTGCCCCACTTGAATGCAGCCCCTTTTTTATCCAAGCCTAATGTTCAGCCCACAGGTTTCCCATACTAAACATGTCACTGGTCACCTGTACAATGCTGTTACATGTGGCTGTAGGGTTTGCCCTTTGTAGTAATTAAAAATGTCCCCATGGAGAATACATGTTGGAGATTAGGATGTTGAAGACTCAAACTTTCCAGTAAATTTGATGAAATATCAATGATACCACAACTGATAGCGATATAAATCTGCCTCCTAGTATATTTGCTCCCCCCAGGACATCTGCCCCTTTTTCTATGATAGTTGACAAGTGAAAATCAGTTTGCAGTTTTATCATTATTACTACAGTAACATAACATTCAATGACAAGTCGAAGTCACTTTAGCCTAATGCAATGGCCTATCCCCTGGAGTGTGTATGAGATGATCTTGTCACCAGTTGTCTTCCAGGTATCATTGATAGTCAGATCAGTGGTGGAAGATGGGTTCTTGGGGTGATGCTTCCACAAACAGTGGTGGACAGTAACGAGTCAGAGATCAGCTGGTTTGGAGTGCCCCTGGTATTAGCTGCCTTAGTTTTCAGGTCCTCACGGACCTTGGCAGTTTCTATCTGTGCCGTGTCACCATCATGGTTGCAGGCAGTCTTGTTGATCACATTCTGGATCTGGAGATCAGATCAGTGACCACAGCACTCTGGCATGATTAGGATCGACGCTGGCTTCACCATTGAAGAGTAATCTTGTTGGTCCCCCTTCTTGGTGTAGGAATGACACTCAAAACATAGCTTCTGACCTCCTCAAATGTTAGTAGTAATTTCCATGATGAAGTTATAAGTATTTTCTGACAACTCTGGCTTGTGCATCCAGTTTTATAGAAAAACGGAGTCACTGCAACTCTCCATGGTAAATGCAATTCAAAAGAAACCTTCAAATATCCTCAATTGTCCTAACATGTCCTGGTCCTAATGTCACTGACTTCTTCCACAATTGCAATAAAGATAATCCTTTGATTAGAGGATCATCTCCAACTACATAAAGTAATTTACTTGGCTGATCTGGCACAAAGAACATTAATTGCAATTAGGGTAATATATATCTTGAATTCATGTTCAGAAATAAAAAAATAAGTTAAAAAAACATTTCTTAAAAAACTTACAAATAATCCAGAAGTTACGGACAGGGGACAAATGTCCAGATTTTGAATAAGGCAAGGGGCTAATGTCTAGGGGGTAAGTGACAAAGGGGCAAATCATCTGGACCCAATATAAACAGGGGAAACTGTTAAAAACTCAGATTAATGACCCAACTGCCCAGGGCTGTCCAAAATGTCTGGTTTTGTTAGCAAAAATCCAGGAGAGGTGTCGCAGCAGAAAGTACATATGAAATGGCTGGATGCCATTTTAAAGTTTTTTTTATGCAATACATATATATATATATATATATATATATATATATATATATATATATATATATATATATATATATATATATATATATATATATTGTGTATGTGTGCATTTAACGAACAATAATTTGTTAATCATATCTAATTAAATATGATTGTGCACACGTGACAAATAAAACTATGTTAAAACGAATTGGATTTGAATTTTTCTTTAGCCTAGGATTTTAACAGTTGGAATTGATTTTTTGCAAGGCGGAATTAGAACTGATTTTTTGGAATTGACAAACATAATTGACCCATGCCTGATATACTTCCTTCATATGTATAGCTTGTACTAATACTATTGTGGGTTGCCGACAGTTGCCCCCTCCCCCACGATATTCATTACAGTGTTATCAGTCGTGTTAGAATAAAATGTAATTAATACATCTCTTTACGAACTTCCGGCTATTCCATGGGGGGTTTAATCTGATCGATAAAGCAAATTAATTTTATATAATTTTGTCTTATTGTCAAGTCACAAGAATTCAGACAGAAATTGTAAAGTGTCATTATAGAAACCAGACATGTAATCTGACAGTGTTCAACTGGGTAGATGACGATGCCTTAGTTTCCTTTCCAGCTAGACATTGCATGGGTGAAATGCATTTTACTTAAATATTTAAATACTTTTAAAAAGTTTGTGTAACTGCATTTGCACTTAATCACAATGAAAGTATTTGTATATTTAAATATTTCTATAAAGAATTTGAAATGTAAATAGTCTATACTGTCTTTTCGTCGTGTTTCTCCCATGCATCTAACCCCCCAGGCTTAGCGTTACGCTTGCCGCTTGCTCTCTATGCATTTAGAACACAGGATCGAGTATGCTACTTAATTATTATAACTGTCAATAAATAATATCAAATTATTATCTTGAAAAATTTTGCATAGTACATACGCCATGGCCCATGTTACAAGGCTGCAGTATATCCTGTAGCACTTACTGAGTTATTGTTATTGTTTTGAGTACGGCCACGTATTGACGGTACATCTGATCACGTCGAAAATAAATCGGCGGATTGGAAAATACTCGTAATTATATAAAACTATTAACACTTACTCGCACTTTATTGTATTCATACATTTCGATTTACGGTGGGTCATATATATGCTGACGTTGAAGCACAGCTGTGCTTATTGGGGTGGAACTATATTGTAATCGTAGTGATAAGTAACAATGGTAACGGTAATCCAATTTATTAACCTGGTTTCAGCTCGTCGCTTCCTACGCATCGCTCTGCCCTCTGATATCTGACGTTTCCTTGTCGCAGAATAGTCTGTAGATGCATGGTCATATGCGGAAAAAAGATCTAAGATGGAGCGGTGTCTTTGACCAAGAATGACATCTTGATGCTCACCGTCTGTCCATGCTCATCACATACGTCTTTTGTCTTGTAATCTGCATCGGAAAAGTGGTCACTCGCAGAGCCTGCGGCTGGCGTACACAGCAATTTCCGCATTTGCAACCACATTTCCCGCTGCAAATTCTTCCTCGAAAATCGATCAAAAGTTTTTTCCTTGCATTTATAGTACTAGTTGATATATCCAGGAGCCATCCAGTGCACACCAGTTTTCTTTTTATTCGATTTTCCATGCGTTTCGGCCGTTTTTTCGAGAGGTTTTTACTGTGTGAATGCGGTGCCAGGAGCTCCTACTCAAACCACTCTGCCGCTGAGCCCCCCGCAGAGCAATATGGCGCCGCCCAGCGAAGATAATGGCAAAGTTTAAAAGGATATTACAAAATTACCGTGGCGTTGCGCCCATCATATATACTGTAAATGGTATGTTATTATGTTTGGGCTATGGTTGTTCGAGTGCTTCACCATCCCCCCTTTAAATTACACTGGATTACTACCTCCGGCTAACTTTGAACAATAAATGTAGCTAAACCAAAATACTCAGGTTCTCAATATTTAATATGTACTAAATTATTTACAATAATATTATATCTCGTATTATGTACCCAATCAACTGACCACAACAAACCTTAACTATCGCTCGCGCTACCGACTCTTCGTAGATCTACGTTATAAACTACCCTAAATTACTCCTATATCTAAATTTTAACCACAACTATTGCCTAAACAAGGATTATTGTAAGTTTATGTATAATATACACTTAATAATAATACTTATCCGATCAATATTCCACGCTTTAGAGAAATATCCAATCCACCAAATTAAATTCCGTTTTCTCCTTAAGATTTCCCAAGATGCATCGAAGGTGGATCCTGCGCCGCATTGTTTGCAAAGATGGATGATCCACGGCTCAGGGTGCTGGCATATGACAGAAACACAACTTTCCGCGTTCCATACCAAATGTTTCCAATACATAATGCAAATACATTGCAAACACAAAACTACTCAACACAATATTATTAACTTCACAACACAATGAATGATGATGAACAAGAACAATACACATAACAGTGGAACTTAAGTATGTGTCTGTAGGTCCATGGATACGTTGGACCAGCGTCACATCGAGTGACGTTCTGTGTGACCGTTGCACCCACCACACGCTTCGTCACAATGCACGCATTGCGTCATGAGGCACAACGGAATTTCGCTGCACCTGTCTGCCAGTTCATTGTAACGGCCCTCCACTGCCGACTAGGGCCGCAGCTACCACTCCACCGCACCGGTCGCCCATTGGTGCAGTTCGCCCTGCAACACAGCGAAAACAAATTTACACATACACACTGCCTAAAGCATGGACACTGCCATGGAGAAATTAAGGGTTGCTACAACCTTCAATAATGTTAATTTTTTTCTCTTAGAATGTAAGCATGGACACCGCCATCAAGAAATTAAGCATGGACACCGCCATCAAGAAAATAATCATCGACACCGCCATCAACAAATTAAGCATGATCACCCCATTAAGCACATTAAGCACGGATCCCGCCATAATTATTTTCCTTTATTTATTTATTCTATTTACAGAATCTAAGCATGGACACCGCCATCAAAAAATTTAATATGGACACCGCCTTTAAAAAATTAAGCATGGACACCGCCATCAAGAAATTAAACTTGGGCTTTGCCATCAAAAACCTTAAGTTGATCAAAAAATTAACTAATGGAAAATTGTCATTAAAATGTTTTGCACTGGCAAACCACTGTAATTGATTTACGAACAAACCACTGTACACAAATTTACATTGGCAAACCACCATAGAGAAATTAAGTCCTAGCCAAACTGCAATAAATCTGTTTATATTAGCAAACCACCATCAACATTTATCCTTTGGCAAACCGCTAAGAAATAATTGCAGCGAACTGCCAGGATACAACACCCTATCAAATGATGCACCACCAGCTACGAATTCAATGCTAGGAACTGCCAGGGTACACCACCCTATCAAATAATGCACAACCAGCTACGAATTCAATGCTGGGAACTGCCAGGATACACCACCCTATCAAATGATGCACCACCAGCTACGAATTCAATGCTGGGAACTGCCAGGATACACCACCCTATCAAATAGTGCACCACCAGCTACGAAATCAATGCTGGGAACTGCCAGGGTACACCACCCTATCAAATAATGCACAACCAGCTACGAATTCAATGCTGGGAACTGCCAGGATACACCACCCTATCAAATGATGCACCACCAGATACGAATTCAATGCTGGGAACTGCCAGGATACACCACCCTATCAAATAGTGCACCACCAGCTACGAATTCAATGCTGGGAACTGCCAGGGTACACCACCCTATCAAATAATGCACAACCAGCTACGAACTCAATGCTGGGAACTGCCAGGATGCACCAACCTATGAAATAATGCACCACCAGCTACGACATCAATGCTGGGAACTGTCATGGTACACCACCCTATCAAATAATGCATCACCAACTACGAAATTAATGCTTGGAACTGCCGGGATACAGCACCTTATCAAAGAATGCAGCGCCAGGTACGAAATCAATACGGGGAACTGCCAGGATACACCACCCTATCAAATAATGCACCACCATTTTCGAAATCAATGCTGGGAATTGCCAGGATACACCACCCTATCAAATAGTGCACCACCAGCTACGAATTCAATGCTGGGAACTGCCAGGGTACACCACCCTATCAAATAATGCACAACCAGCTACGAACTCAATGCTGGGAACTTCCAGGATACACCAACCTATGAAATAATGCACCACCAGCTACGACATCAATGCTGGGAACTGTCATGGTACACCACCCTATCAAATAATGCATCACTAGCTACGAAATTAATGCTGGGAACTGCCGGGATACAGCACCTTATCAAAGAATGCAGCGCCAGCTACGAAATCAATACGGGGAACTGCCAGGATACACCACCTTATCAAATAATGCACCACCAGCTTCGAAATCAATGCTGGGCATTGCCAGGGTACAGAACCCTTTCAAGAAATTAACGACCAGCTATGAAATAGCTGCATGGAAGTGCCAGGATACACCACCCTATCAAACAATGCACCGCCAGCTAGGAAATGATTGCTGAGAACTGCCAGTGTACACCACCCTTTCAAGAAATTAACGACCAGCTATGAAATAAATGCTGGCAAAACGCCAACAACATATCTTTATGCGGGACACCGCCCATGAGAAAATAAACATTAGTTATGAAACACTATACACAATTGTATATAACTGAAATTGGGAGATATATTGATGCAAACTAGGAGCGTACGAAATGAAATAAAGGTTTGAACGTAGGTTGTGGCAATTTTGAAATGGCTAGAAGCGCCATTGGTGGGGAGCTTCCAGTAGCATCTCACTCTCAGTTTCGCCATCCTCGTGTGTTAGATGATGTCAAGTGGTTTTTTGTTTGTGCAAGAAACGACAATATAGTAAAGATGAAAGCTAACAGAACTGTCAATAAACGTAAATTAATTAGTTTCACTCGATTCATGGCCTCATAAAATAATAATTGTCTTGTTACCGTAATCTTTTCCCGATCTCGAAACCAGCTACCGACTAGAACAGTCGCGTTATCCAGGTGTTATCCATCAGTGCGTAATATTGTCAGGTATTTGTCTAAAGCTTAGTGTCTTCAAACGAAAGGCAACGTTGATCGTATATCACATGAACAGCGTCGTGTCACGTGCTATGTTACTGAACTCTCGATAAACCAATGGCTTCCTTGTCCCCTTGCCATTTGGGGATTATCGCCTTGTGTGGCAATCTTGTTAATGTTTGTGGCCCATCAAATTTGTGTTACACATTCATAACCAACGACGATGGTTATACCCGTGATGAACGTCTGGGATATTTTGAAACCATCTAAATTTGCAAAAAGGTGACCGACTAATTTGTGTTTTGAATATACTTCCTATTAAACACATATGTGTTGTAAATCCTATACTTGATAACTGAAACAAATATATCAATATGAATGAGAAAATAAGATTTGACAATACTTTCGGTCACATCGTGATGAACATCTTCCAACATTTTAAGACTGTGATTCCCAAAGATAATATTTCACATCGTGTTTGCATTATCAGCTTTCCTGCCTTTGATTGATACTAATCGCCTCAAATGCAAAGTGCCACGCAACGCATTGTTTTTCAGTAAAATATGGTACAACGTTTGTGTTTACAGATCATATTTATTCACATCATGTCAAATCGTATACTCTTAAATGGATATATATATATATATATATATATATATATATATATATATATATATCATGCCAACAAAACAGTATTCAGTTAACTATATACAATGACTATATATATTAAAAACAGACATATAAATATACGTTATTTATAACTAGAGTTTAATATATATATATATATATATATATATAGTTATCTATATATATATATATATATATATATATATATATATATATATATATATATATATATATATATTAAAATGTAATTATAAATAAAGTATATTTTTAAATCGTTGAACTTGTACGTCGTACGTCGTTCTAATGCAGGCGTTTACATATGGCCCTTGTTAATGTGCTTCGCTCATTTCCACAGTAATGTTCTCACAGCCGGTAATGACAGGCTGCTAAAAACTTCAAGAAACAGGCTCTTTCAAAGCTTACTATGTGTGGCTTATTTGAAGAGGATATGCAACTCGTCATGGCGCGAACAATATACAACATATCAATTTACTGTTTATTCATTTTCCAAGTTAAATTCGCACCAGCAAAAGCGATCAGCACTGTTCTCGTTCTCTTTTCGAGAAGAGTTCGCCGTCACAGCAGACGTACTTCCGGTTGTCGTAAACTCGGATGCCGCAACATTCGTCGTAAGGTGTCGCTCCGGCCCAAAGGATATTCTCGCAACATGTTTCCATACGGGAATCATAGCTTTGCCCATCGCATTCTGAAATGTAATTTGAATAATGTACACGCTGTTTGAATAATGTACACGCACGCACGCAGCACGCACGCAGCACGCACGCACGCACGCACGCAAGCATGCATGCATGCATGCATGCTTGCATGCAAGAATATATGCTTAAGCATGAGCTAGCCAAATATATCATAGTTGAACATTATGTGCTTATACTGCATATATACTTGTACATCTCCTAAACGAAATGTATTAATGCATAATCAAACGATAGGACGTGTTACACGTTAAAGACACAGCAGTCATGCATTGGTATTGTTTGGGCCGTTCACAAATGTCGACATTTATCTATTCGTATAAAGTGAACTAATTATCAGACCCCCTCCCAGAATTAGTACTTTAAAATGTCTTCCAGATTGGAAAAATATATTGACGTAACAACGGTATGACACAATGCATGTATAGATACAATAATACGTCTAGAATATGTTTACAAGTATTTATCTCCAGTAATTATTGTCAACTTATATGATATTACATCGCCGCGAACGGTTACATCATTTGAAACATTAACAGTGTTATAACACATTAATCGCGCGCCGCTGCATGACGAAGCGGTGGATATATTTCGCAAGCGACCGACATTAAAGCAGTTAGTGCGCGGCCCTTGACCCCCATCCTCCCCCTCTAGTACGGTTTGTTCGGGTAGGTAAATGTAAACAATTGTGTACGGCCCTTAATCACAAATGACGCCAACTCACCTTCGAACCAAGACTGTGATTCATGCGCGCAACACGTTACTATCGTTACCAATAGAAGAATACGTTTCGTCGATGTATGCCTATAAATAAGATTACACAAGTGTTACCCTTACTGTTACATACTGAGCTTTTACTAGAATATACAGCATAATAAATGCAATCATTACTCAGACATTCTCCTATTAACAAGACCAAAACTGGATAATAAAATCATATGTTCACAATAACGCCTACACAACTGTGAAACCACTTTTAACTATGTTAAGAAAATTCCATTCGTAAACGTTAAGACATCAATTGTTTTACATTTACTAAAACAAACCTGCAGATAATAAAATTATGTAGAGACCAATAAAAGTTACACAATTGCTAAATAATTTTAATTAAGGTATACCTGCTAAAATTCGTCAATTTATTTACATTTACTAAAACAAAATGGCATATATTTGTTTTTGAAATGAATTTACTTCTGACGTGATTTATTTGCAAAATTAACCATAGTTTGTAGTTAACAACACAATCAAATGTAATATTTATAGTGAAACCGTAAATCTGTTATGTTATTAACATATATGCTAAGTCATAACTTACATCTTGTATTTTGTCTAGTTGACAAACTTCTTGGCCTCGGTGTAGATACGGTATTACAGACGCTGTGGAACGACGAACGTTTGTCTCTCTCTGTAACGGACGTTCTGTCTTCACTGTGTTTGTTGTTTGATTTCAGACAACCAAGCTGTGGGTTTATATAGCACTTTAATATGGACGTCGTGCCGAACTGCTTGCACCTGATGCTGATTCCGTGTATTTGCACCCTCGAACAGAAGGACGTAGGCAAATAAACAGCACGAGTGGAGTTACTGATACCTCGTGAAATATACGACTGGGTTGGAGTGACATAGAGAGCCACCACATGCAGTTTCCATGTAAACTAAAGTTAACCGAGTGTAAACGTGTTGATGAACTCGTGGCATTCTGATAATCAGTTGTCTCCAGATCGTGTCGCGTCAACAAGTTGGCAACATTCACCAATAGGTCAGGCAATCAACACTAAACAGCAATAATGGAAACCGCAGTAAACTTTTTCACCCGTTTGCACTCGCAGTAATTTTCCAGCTGGAAGAAGCGGTTCAGGCAGGCACTAAGATTACAGTTGCATTCAATATAACTGTTTCAAACGTGTTGCATGCCAGACCCTGACAGGAAGTCAATATAGATGGTAGACTTACGTTGTGAACAATACCATTGCACCATGTAAATAAAGTATGCTGGATAACAGTTATTGGCTGATCGGTTGTATTCATTGATCACTTCGTCAATTGGGTGATCTTGCTTTCATCTGTACTTCGAAAGCAAGATCACGCCTGTTGCAGACGTCATCAAAATGAATAAAATGAGATGGTAAGATAATGATAATGATAATGAGATGAGAGAGGAAGGTGATCATGCTGTTAACATGACGAAGATGAGTGGAAGGAGACTAAGTGATAAAGTATATAGTTTTATATAGGTAAATAAGCATATATTTAAAATAATTATATATTGTATACGGCGATAATTCACGCTATTCGTCACACGTGAGCACTAGGTTGTGGATGTGGGTAATGCATACCTTTGTGGCAGTCATTTGTGATGATTTTCTTAATCATCATAATAAATAAGAACCGATGTTTTCATTTGTTCTCATGCAATATTTAAACTGTCCGGAATAATCGTTTCCTGGTGTAATGTCCTAATGCAAATGTGTCTCTCTTCATGGTTGGTGCCTTACGTTATTAGTATATTCCCTACTTCAACGCCTTTATCAAAGTTAGTTTTGAAACATCACTTATCACATAAGGCAGATTTCTTTTTGTCTTCTTCCAAAACACGTGTTTCGAGAATTTAACATATACATGTTATTGTTAAATTATCTCGAAGTATCATTAGTTTCCGTAGTCAAACAAATGCCTACCTTAATGAATTTGCATGTCCCGTTGATACTCACGATCCATAACACACTGTTCACAACTTGGAATTGTTCATACATTGTTGGTTTTGCCGAACCCTATGGAATATTATGTATTGTGTCGTGTGACATATGTGGGTAAATGTGTAATTGGTGGTGTTCTCTATATCTACCCTACTGAAGATATAAATGTCACAGGTTGAACTCAAACAATTGAGCTAATCACATCGTGTGAAGACTCGATTGCGTGTTTCAGTTTAACAGTTCCTTCGATTTACACCAAGAAATTACTGAGTTCCCATTCTCACTAAAAGACGAGTCTGATTCGTTTATTGTAACGTACAGTATAAGGTACTGAATGCTCACAACGTGTTAAAAGCGCGCATTCACTTAGCAATAATTGTAAACGTAAAAAACATTACAATGGTGACGTACAATAATCTATTTTACATACAAGTCTATATGCATCAGTTAAGTTTATTATTGGTGAATACGTACAGTGTATTCGTCCATGTTAATAACAGCTGTGGTTAGATATATCGTTTATGCTGCGTACTTTAAACACTTACCATAACTCAACATATTCGCCATCTGGTGAGCATGCCTAATCCCTAAATAGCGTTGCAATCCACCGACGGTGGCGCTACTGAGCATATCACCACTGCCACAGCTTATCATAAATTCAAAACGGATAATTGCGGAGTTGTATTGGACTGGTCGACTGGGCCAGGCGATTGTTGTTTATAATTTGATCCGTCATTGCAACTGTGCACTTGAGCGTACGTATCAACCAAAAACAGAAATTATTGTGTTTCTAGACCAATTTCAGTGCAAACACTATCCATATTTATATGCAATTGAAATTCAGAAATGTCTTCATGCAAATTAGGAGTTTACCAAATTAAATTAAGATGTGCATAATCTGCTCATCAAATGTAAGTTGTGACAGTGGTGAAATGGTCAGTGGCGCCAATCACCATTGTAACAACTTGATAATAAATTAAAAATGAACAGTTGCGGAGTGGTATAACCGAGAGGTTGTCAGGGCAACGCGATTTTTTTCTGACTTGTTTCGTCCTTGCAACGGTGCCCTTGAGCATACGTATCATAGATTCAAACAAAACCGAACGTTATTGTGTTTCTAGAATAAAGTGCAATGCAAACGCTACATACAATTGAAATTGAGATATTTCTTGGTGCAAATTAGGATTGTACATATAAAGATGTAAATGTGAGTTGTGGCAGTGGTGATATGGTTAGAAGCGCCACTGTCGGCGAGCTTGCAATAACTTATCACACTCAGTTTCGCCAGCGTCATGTTTTAGAAGATGTCAAGCGGTTTTTTAACATCCATCAAGTTTAAATAATTACAATGCGCTGAAGAATAAAAGTAACTGAAATGTCAATAAACATAAATTAATTAGCTTCAATCGATTCATAGCTCCATACTATTATAACTGTCTTATGACCGTAATTTTTTCCGAAGTCGAAACCAGCTACTGACTTGAACAGTCATGTTATCCAGGTGTAATATCCACAAAGTGACGGGGTGACAACAAGTGGATATTTATGAAGGACGCGCCCACAACGGTAACCATAAAGGTGTTTGAATTATTAGTGCGTAGTATTTTGGGGTATTTGTCTGAAACATAGCGTCCTCAAACGAAAGGCCACGTTGACCGTATATCACAGGAACAGCGCCGTGTCACGTGGTATGTCTTTGAACTCTCGATAAGCCAATGGCTTTTTTTGCCCACTTGCCAATTGCAAAATGGTGGTCAGTTTCTTCTTCTGTCTTGTAAATACTTCAAATCAGACACATAATTATGTGTTATAAATCTTATCCCTGATAAGTTAAGCAAATATATCAATATGATTGAGGAAAAAAATATATATAGTTTTGAAATACTTCCATTCACTCCCTGGAGTACAGTTCACAACCTTATATGACGTTTGATTTCCAAAGATATTATATGATGTCATGTTTAAATTATCAGCTTTTCTGTCGTTGTCTGACTCGAGTGACCCCAAAAACAGTGTCAGATAACGCACTGTGTTTCGGTAATATATGGTACATATTCACTAACAACGTTTGTGTTTACAATTCGTATTTATTCACATCATGTGGTATCGTGTGCGTTTAAATGCATATACATAATGCCAACAAAGCAATATTCAATTAACTATATACAATAATTATATATATATATATATATATATATATATATATATATATATATAATTATATATATATATATATATAAATATATATATATATATATATATATATAATTATATATATATATATATATATAATTATATATATATATATCTATATATATACATATATAGATATGTATATACATATTATATATATATATATATATATATATATATATATATATATATATATATATATATATATATATATATATATATATATATATATATATATATATATATATATATATATATATATATATATATATAATATATATATATATATATATATATATATATATATTATATATATATATACTCGGATATATGTATATATATATATATATATATATATATATATATTATATATATATATACATATATACATATAAATATATATATATATATTAAACCATAATTATAAATGAAGTATATTTTTTAATCGTTGAACATATACGTCGTACCGAGATCTAATGCAGGCGTTTGCATGTGGCCGTTGTTAATGTGCTTCTCGCATTGTCACAGTAATGTTCTCACAGCCAGTAATAACAGGCTGCTAAGACATCAATGAACAAGTTAACTCGTTCAATACGCCATAAGCCAACTGCATGATTTGACACAGCTTACCTATATATGGCGTAATTGAAAAGGATATGCAACTCGCCATGACGCGAACAATACACAACAAATAAATGTACTGTATCAATACAAAATAATACTGTTTATTAATTTCTCGAGTTAATTTCGGTGCGACAAAGGTAGACACGGTCAACACTGTTCTCGTTCTCTTTTCGAGAAGAGTTCGTCGTCACAGCAGACGTACTTCCGGTTGTCGTAAACTCGGATGCCGCAACATTCGTCATAAGGTGTCGCTCCGGCCCAAAGGATATTCTCTCAACATGTTTCAACGCGGGAATCATAACTTTGCCCATCGCATTCTGGAATGTAATTGGAATAATGTACACGCTCTCTTTTGTGAAGGCCAATGTTTGACATGTATTATTACCATAATCGCTTTCAGCGTTTGAAAATACGTCATACGAACACGCATGCACACAATCAAACACACACAAACACAACAGGCACGCGCACGCTCACACACACAAACAGGCACGCACGCACGCACGCACGCACGCACGCACACAATCACACAATTAAAAACAATAATAGTTTATAACATATTATTCCCGCGTTGCTGCATGACGGAAAGGTAGTCATGTTTCATATGCAACCGACATTAAAGAAATGTGTACGCGGGCTTTGACCCCCCCCCCAGTACGCTCTGTATAATAAGTAAACTTCGACAATAGTGAACGTCCCCTTAATCACAAATGACGCCAACTCACCGTCGAACAACCAAGACCGTGATTCGTGCACGCAACACGCTACTATCGTTACGAACAGAAGAATACGTTTCGTCGATGTATTCCTATAAATAAAATTAAACCAGTGTTACTGCGCTTGAGCTAGAATATACAGCTGATTAAATGTATTCATTGTGTAGATATTCTCCTAGTGACAAAAACAAGAGTGGATAATGAAAATTATATGGAGACCCATAAAAATCTTACACAATAAGATAAGACAACAATATATTCACAGATATTAAACAAACATGCAAATAATTGTTTTTGAAATGGGTTAACTTCTGACGTGATTTACCTGCTCAATTAACCACAGTGTCAAGTCAGCAACACAATCAGCCGTAATATTTAAGGTGAAACTCTACACCTGTTATTTAATTAACATATATATATATAATGTCATAGCTTACATCTTGTATGGTGTCTAGTTGACAAACTACTTGGCTTCGGTATAGATGCGTTATCACTTCCGCTGAAGATCAACGAAAGTTTGTCTCTCTCTGAAACTGAGGTTCTGTCTTCACTGTGCTTGTAATGTGATCTCAGACAAACTACCTTTGCGTTTATATAGCACTTTAAGACGGCCGCCGTGCCGACCTGCTCGCGTCGTATGCTGGTTCCGTGTATCTGTACCCTCGAACTGAAGGACATAGGCAAACAAATATGTTTATGTGATTAAATTTCGCTGTACTCCGTTTGATGTAGCACGAGTGGAGGTACTGACTCCGCGTGAAATATGCAATCGGGTTGGAGTGGCGCTGAGAGCCACGACATGCAGTTTGCTCGTAAACGGAAGTTAATCGAGTGTAAAGTTGTGGATGAACTCGAGGCTTTCTGAGAATCAGTTCTCCAGAACGTGTCACGTCAACATGTTAGCAACATTCACCGATAGGTGAGGTAATCAGCACTAAATAATAATAATGGAAACCGCAGTAACATTTTCACCCGTGTGCACACGAAGGAATTTTCCAGCTGCAGAATTACATTTGCATTGAATATAACTGTTTCAAACATGTTGCAAATCAGACCCAGACACGAAGAGAATATAGATAGTACACGTTCGTTGTCAATAATACCAATGTCCTATGCAAATAGGGTAATCTGGACAACAGTCAACGGCTGATCGACTGCATTAATTTTTGATCACTTCGTCAATTGGGTGATCTTGCTTTCATCTGGAATGCGATGAGAAAGGGGAGATGATTATGCTATCTATTAAGATGATAAAATGACAGGAAGGAGACTGAGCTTGCGTTATATCAACAATATCAGCAGCCACGTGGAGAAAAATAACACCAGCCTCATATAACATTTAAGAACAGAAAGGTGCAACATCCGCACAGAATTCAGTAAGTTCATTTGTTGCTATACTAACAGCAGTTCTAGTGTAATTTGAATTCTCAACTGGAGTATGTTTTGAGTAAGGGACAGTTGCGTGGTCGATAGTTAACTATGGAGGGAGGCACGTCATACACGGATTGCCCCTTTTTTGTCAATATGCATTATGCATGGTTACTTGAAGAAAGTGTGTGTGGGGAGGGGGGGTGCGCGGACGTGCGTGCGTGCGTGTGTGTGTGTGTGTGTGTTTCTGTATGTGCGTGCGTGTGTGTGTATGTGTGTGTGTGTGTTTGTGTGTGTGTGTGTGTGTTTGTGTGTGTGTGTGTGTGTGTGTGTGTGTGTGTGTGAGTGTGTGTGTGTGTGTGTGTGTGTGTGTGTGTGTGTGTGTGTGTGTGTGTGTGTGTGTGTGTTTTGAATGTGTGCGTGCGTTTGTGTGTGCGTGCGTGGTATCAAGTAGTATAATCCAGCGTGCGAGCGTGTGTGCGTGTGTACGTGCGTGTGTAACTGTTGTTCTATATACAAACGCCTCAGCTAGAAAAGTTGCCTCGGCGACTCTGTGACACTCACTCCCTGTTAGCGTTAATTCCGTAGGATATATAATAGCATTTAGACTAAAGTAACATACCAAACATATTGTATTAAATTGTATTGTACTGTGATGGCGCTAAATTGAGAAATGTTAGGTCGTTGCATATAAGTAAAGAAAATATTTAAAATATATGTTGTATACTGCAATAATTCATGCTATTCACTATGAGTGAGCACTAGGGTAGATGTTCCGGTGATGTTGCAATACTCGGATAATGTAGTACCTTGTGGCAGTCATTTGTGATGAGTTTGCTTAATCGTCATAATATAAAAGAACTACTGTTTTAATTGGTTCTCATGCAATATTTAAACTGTCATGAATAATCGTTTCCAGACGTATTTTCCCAATTCGTAGTTGTCTCTCTTCATGGTTGGTGCCTTACGTTACTACTATGTCCCCTATTCCAACGCCTTTATAAAAGTTAGTTTTGAAACATCAATTATCAGATAATAAGGCGGATTTGTGTTTGTCTTCTTCCAAAACAGAAAGTGTTTTCCCCGACATCACTTGTTTCGAGAATATTCTTTGAGAAGAGGGAGAGGCAGTCAAATGCAAATGCAAGATGTGTCTCGTCTTCATGGTAGGTGCCTTACTATCTACTGTGTCCCCTGTTTCAATGCCTTTATCAAAGTTAGTTTTGAAACGTCAATAATCAGATAATAAAGCAGATTTGTGTTTGTCTTCTTCCAAAACAGAAAGTGTGTTCCCCTTCATCACTTGTTTTAATTGAATGAATTTAACATGATTGTATATGTTAATGTTAAAGTATGATGAGTTTCCGTAGTCAACTGAATACCTACCTTAATGAACTTGCATGTCCCTTTGGTATTCAGGATCCTTAAATCCACTGTTCACAACTTGAAATTGTTTATACATTGTTGGTTTTGCCGAACCCTATGGAATATTATGTGACATATGTGGGTAAATGTGTAATTGGTGGTGTTCTCTATATCTACCCTACCGAAAATATCAAACACAAAATAAATGTCATAGGAGCAACTCAAACAATTGATCTAACCACATATTGTGAAGACCCGATTATTTCGATTTAATAGTTCCTTTTATTTACACCAAGAAGGCGTCTTATATTCGCTGCTGTGTTCCCATTCCCACTAAAGGGCAAATCTGATTCTTGTACGCTTATAACGTACAGTATAAAATACTGATTGTTAAAACATCCCAATCACTTAGCAATAATTGTAAACATCAAAACTGTAATAATGGTGACGTTCAATAATCTCTTTTACATTACATTCTATATATAGCTGTTAAGTTTTTCAATGGTGAATACGTACGGCGTAATCGTCAATACTAATGAGAGCGGTGGTTAGGTATATCGTTTTTGCCACCTACCAGAACTCAAAAGACTCGCCATCTAGTGACTATGCATAGTCCTTCAATACTAACGCACTCGCCGGACGGTGGCGCTACTGAGCATATAATCACTGAAACAACTTAATAATGAATTCAAAACGGACAGTTGCGGAGTTGTATTTGATTGGTCGGCTGGGCAAAGCGATTGTTGTTTACGACTCGATACGTCATTGCAACTGTGCACTTGAGCGTACGTAACATAGTATCAAACAAAAGCAAAGTTATTTGTAGACACACTATTCATTATTATACGCAATTGAAATTGAGAAATGTATTGACGCATATTAGGAGTTTACCAAATTAAATTTTAAATTGTTTAAATTATCAGCTTCTCTGCGTTTGTCTACCAGAACTCAAAAGACTCGCCATCTAGTGACTATGCATAGTCCTTCAATACTAACGCACTCGCCGGACGGTGGCGCTACTGAGCATATAATCACTGAAACAACTTAATAATGAATTCAAAACGGACAGTTGCGGAGTTGTATTTGATTGGTCGGCTGGGCAAAGCGATTGTTGTTTACGACTCGATACGTCATTGCAACTGTGCACTTGAGCGTACGTAACATAGTATCAAACAAAAGCAAAGTTATTTGTAGACACACTATTCATTATTATACGCAATTGAAATTGAGAAATGTATTGACGCATATTAGGAGTTTACCAAATTAAATTTTAAATTGTTTAAATTATCAGCTTCTCTGCGTTTGTCTGACTCGAAAGGCCCCAAAAGCAGTGTCAGATAACGCATTGTGGTTCAGTAATATATGGTACATATTCACTAACAACGGTTGTGTTTAAAATTAATATTTATTCACATCATGTGACATCGCATTCGCTTAAATGCATATACATTATGCCAACAAAACAATATTCATTTCAGTAAAAAGTCATCCCCCAGGCATTACGCCTTAGGAAGCCATGAAGGCTTATATGGCCAGTGCTTAAACCTGGTTTCTGTAGTGCGAAGCAACTTAGAGTGCAGTTATACTGACTCTCCTGGACGGGACACTAGTCCATCGCAGGTACCTTCCAAACAGTGTTTGTACTCATTTGCAGCTGAGTAAACTGAGGCAAAGTAAGGTAAACGAAATTGCCTAAGCTTCGAAAACGAACCGTGCCCAGTGTGGGTTTTGAACTCACAACCGTCGAATTTAGAGTCCAACACCTTAACCACTAGGCCACGGATGCCCCCTATTCATTTCAGTATGTCCTTTCAACTATATACAATAATTATAAATAAAGTATATTTTGAAATCATTGAAAATATACGTCGTACCGAGATCTAAATGCTGGCGTTTACATGTGGCCGTTGTTAATGTTCTCACATCTAATAATAACAAGCTGCTGAGACATCAGTTAACAAGTGAACTCGTTCAATGTTACATGACTTTCATTTCACGAGCTAATTTCGACGCGTCAGAAGTAGACACGGTCAGCACTGTTCCCGTTCTCTTTTTGAGAAGAGTTCGCCGTCACAGCAGACGTACTTCCGGTTGTCGTAAACTCGCATGCCGCAACATTCGTCGTAAGGTGTTGCTCCGGCCCAAAGTATACCCTCGCAACAAGTCTCCACGCGGGCATCATAATTTTGTCCATCGCATTCTGGAATGTAATTTGAATAATGTACACGCACGCACGCTCGCACGCACGCACGCACGCACGCACGCACGCATGCATGCATGCAAGAATATATGCATACGCATCAGCTAGTCAAATGTATCATAGTTGAACAATATGTGCTTATATTGCATATACTTGTACATCTACTAAACGTAATGCATTAATGCATAATCAATCGATAGGACGTGTTACACGTTAAAGACACAGCAGTCATGCATTGGTATTGTTTGGGTCGTTCACAAATGTTAACATTTAACTATTCGTATAAAGTGAACTAATTCTCAGACCCTCTCCCAGAATTAGTACTTTAAAATGTTTTCCAGATTTGAAACATATATTGATGTAACAACGCTATGACAAAATGCATGTATAAATACAGTTCTACGTTCAGAATATGTTTACAAGTGTTTGTCTCCAGTAATTATGGTAAACTTATATTATATTACATCGCCGCGAACGGTTACATCATTTAAAGCATTACTAGTTTAATCGCGCGCCGCTGCTTGACGAAACGGTGGATATATTTGGCAAGCGACCGACTTTAAACCAGTTACTGCGCCGGCCTTCATCCCCTCTCTCCTTTAGTACGGTTTGTTCGGGTAGGTAAATGTAGACAATTGTGTACGACCCTTAATCACAAATGACGCCAACTCACCTTCGAACCAAGACTGTGATTTATGCACGCAACACGCTACTATCGTTACGAACAGAAGAATACGTTTCGTCGATGTATTCCTATAAATAAGATTACACCAGTGTTACCCTTACTATTACATACTGAGCTTTTACTAGAATATACAGCATAATAAATGCAATCATTATTCAGATATTCTCCTACTGACAAGACCAGAACTGGATAATAAAATTGTATGGACACAATAACACCTACACAACTGTGAAACCACTTTTAACTATGTTAAGAAAATTCCATTCGTAAACGTTAAGCCATCATTTGTTTTACATTTACTAAAACAAACCTGCATATAATGAAATTATATAGAGACCAATAAAGCTAACACAATTGTGAAATCATTTTAATTACGTTATACCTGCTAAAATTCGTCAATTTATTTACATTTATTTAAAACAAACTTGCAGATATTTGTTTTTGAAATGAATTTATTTCTGACGTGATTTACTTGCAAAATTAACCATAGTGTGAATCAAATGTAATATTTATAGTGAAACCGTAAATCTGTTATGTTACTAACACATATGCTAAGTCATAACTTACATCTTGTGCTGCTTTGTCTAGCTGACAAACTACTTGGCCTCGGTGTAGTTACGGTATCACAGCCGCTGTGGAACGATGAACGTTTGTCTCTCTCTCTGACTTGAAGGTTCTGTCTTCACCGTGTTTGTTGTTTGATTTCAGACAGCCAAGCTGTGGGTTTATATAGCACTTTAATATGGACGTCCTGCCGAACTGCTTGCACCTAATGCTGATTCCGTGTATTTGCACCCTCGAACTGAAGGACGTAGGCAAATAAACAGCAAGAGTGGAGGTACTGATACCTCGTGAAATATACGACTGGGTTGGAGTGACATAGAGAGCCACCACATGCAGTTTCCATGTAAACTAAAGTTAATCGAGTGTAAACGTGTGGATGAACTCGTGGCATTCTGATAATCAGTTGTCTCCAGATCGTGTCACGTCAACATGTTGACAACATTCACCAATAGGTCAGGCAATTAGCACTAATCAGCAATAATGGAAACCGCAGTAAACCTTTTCACCGTGTGCACACTGAGTAATTTTCCATCTGGAAGAAGCGGTTCATGCAGGCACTAAGATTACAGTTGCATTCAGTATAACTGTTTCAAACGTGTTGCATGCCAAACCCCGACAGGAAGACAATATAGGTGGTAGACTTACGTTGTGAACAGTACCATTGCACCATGTAAATAGAATATACTGAACAACAATTATTGGTTGATCGACTGTATTCATTTGTGGTCACTTCGTCAATTGTTTGATCTTGTTTTCATCTGTACTTCCATCACGCCTGTTGCAGAAGTGATTAAAATGAATTAATTGAGATGGTATGGCAATGCGTTGACAAAAGAAAACAATTATGCTATTAAAATGATAAAAATTACTGGAAGGAGACCGTGAGGCAGGCCGAGAAAAAGAACACCAGCGTCAAATACGTTTTAAGAACAGTACGGTGCAACATCAGCACAGAATGGAGTAAGTTCAGTTGTTGCCACAACGTTGAAACCTAGTCGACAACCAAACCCAACGTCTTCACAACGTCTGGTTATCAACGTTATAAGGACGTGGACATTTGACATCCATGCAACGTTTTAATCACATCGACAGTCCAACCAACTAGTTTCATCTATAAATACAACGTCTTTACAACGTCTGGTCATCGACGTTATAACGACGTGGATATATGTGACGTTGGCACAACGTTGAAATAACGTCGACAACGCAACCCAACGTGTTTGAAACGTCTGGTCATCAATGTTTTAAGGACGTGGAGAATGTGTTATACCAATGTATAGTTTATTCAAATGCATTTACTATCATATAAATTGCAGCGCTGCAACATGCTGTGCATTGAAGGTATACTTCACACAGTGATATGCCCCACATTTAATTTCTGCTTCGCAGATTTGTCGAGTATGCTCCCGTTGTACTTCAGTATGTGCAACATATATTTTAAAATAGCAGTAAGAAATGAAGCATAGAACAGGTCATAGTGAAATACCGAGATACTGGCGCGCCTACTGAGATATGGACAGGGTTTTTATTCATACAGAAGCATATATACACCCAATGTGAAAAACGTTCTATGTCCTTTAAAATAATTATAACTTAAATAATGCAAATTCAATAATAAAAGAGCTACGCCAAAAAAACGGACACCTCCAAATGATTCAGAATCTTACATCATCTCTTAGGAACCAGGGGCTTTACACAGAAACACACTGACGTCTAAAGGAATACGGACGTGGAAAATCGACGTTCACACAACATCCCAATCACGTCGACAGACCAATTAACTATGTACCTATATGAATACATCGTTTTTACCATGTCTGGTCATCAACGTTATGACTACGTCGATATATGTGATTTTGGCACAACGTTGAAATCAGAACAACAACCCAACCCGATGTATTTACGCCTGTCATCACCATTATAAGGACTTGGACATTTGACGTTCATACAACGTTGCAATTGTTTTATTTGTTCAAGGTGCGAATGTTAACTATAACATCTCTAAGAGAATGCAACACGTGCGGTGTTAGATGCCTTAACTAAAATTACAAATAATAAGACCCTTTATATTTGTAATGCTAGTTAATTTAAGGCAGCTTTCACCACACATTTTGGTATTGAGTAAGGCAGCGGCATATCTACCATATTCCAGCATGCATTGCGCGTGCTGCCATACTGCCTTGAGTTCGAACGAACGGAGTCGAGGGAAGCGAAACAATCCACTAATATATGTGAGGAAATGTCACCATCCGCTTTTATTTGTTGAACTATTTAGTTTTATCGTTTGTATAGAACACACACGACCATAATGTTGTCTTTGTCGTGATGTATTTTGTATGCTTTCACCGATTTGAATATGAGCACATTTTCCGACATATAGTCTATCGCAAAACTCTACCGAAGATATAAATGTCACAGGTTGAACCTAAACAATAGAACTAACCACATCGACTCGATTGCGTGTTTCAGTTTAGCAGTTCCTTCGATTTACACCAAGAAATTACTGAGTTCCCATTTTCACTAAAAGACGAGTCTGATTCGTGTATTGTAACGTACAGTATAAGGTACTGAATGTTCACAACGTGTTAAAAGCGCGCATTCACTTAATAATAACTGTAAACATAAAAAAACATTACAATGGTGACGTTCAATAATCTATTTTACATTCAAGTTTATATACATCAGTTAAGTTTATTATTGGCGAATACGTACGGTGTACTCGTCCATGTTAATAACAGCTGTGGTTAGGTATATCGTTTATGCTGCGTACTTTAAACACTTAACTTAACTCAACAGACTCGCCATCTGGTGAGCATGCCTAATCCCTAAATAGCGTTGCACTCCCCGGACGGTGGCGCTACTGAGCATATCACCACTGCCACAACTTATCATAAATTTAAAACGGATAATTGCGGAGTTGTATTGGACTGGTCGACTGGGCCAGGCGATTGTTGTTTATAACTTGATACGTCATTGCAACTGTGCACTTGAACGTACGTATCAACCAAAAACAGAGGTTATTGTGTTTCTAGACGAATTTCAATGCAAACACTATGCATATTTATATGCAATTGAAATTCAGAAATGTCTTAAATGCAAATTAGGAGTTTACCAAATTAAATTAAGATGTGCATAATGTGCTCATCAAATGTAAGTTGTGACAGTGGTGAAATGGTCAGTGGCACCAATCACCATTGTCACACCTTGATAATAAATTCAAAATGATCAGTTGCGGAGTGGTATAACCGAGAGGTTGTCTGGGCAACGCGATTTTCTTTTCTGACTTGTTTCGTCCTTGCAACTGTGCGCTTGAGCATACGTATCATACGTATCATACGTATCATACGTATCATAGATTCAAACAAAACCGAACGTTATTGCGTTTCTAGAAAAATTTGCGAAAGTATATGCATACAATTGAAATTGAGATATTTCTTGGTGCAAATTAGGATTGTACATATAAAGATGTAAATGTAAGTTGTGGCTGTGGTGATATGGTTAGAAGCGCCACTGGCGGCGAGCTTGCAATAACTTATCACACTCAGTTTCGCCAACGTCATGTTTTATAAGATGTCAAGCAGTTTTTTTAACATCCATCAAGTTTAAATAATTACAATGCGCTGAAGAATAAAAGTAACTGAAATGTCAATAAACATAAATTAATTAGCTTCAATCGATTCATAGCTCCATACTATTATAACTGTCTTATGACCGTAATTTTTTCCGAACTCGAAACCAGCTACTGACTGGAACAGTCATGTTATCCAGGTGTAATATCCACAATGTGACGGGGTGACAACAAGTGGATATTTATGAAGGACGCGCCCACAACGGTAACCATTAAGGTGTTTAAATTATTAGTGCGTAGTATTTTGGGGTATTTTTCTCAAACATAGCGTCCTCAAACGAAAGGCCACGTTGACCGTACATCACAGGAACAGCGCCGTGTCACGTGGTATGTCTTTGAACTCTCGATAAGCCAATGGCTTTTTTTGCCCACTTGCCAATTGCAAAATGGTGGTCAGTTTCTTCTTCTGTCTTGTAAATACTTCAAATCAGACACATAATTATGTGTTATAAATCTTGTCCTTGCTAAGTTAAGCAAATATATCAATATGATTGAGGAAAAAAAATATATAGTTTTGAAATACTTCCATTCACTCCCTGGAGTACAGGTCACAACCTTATATGACGTTTGATTTCCAAAGATATTATATGATATCATGTTTAAATGATCAGCTTTTCTGCCGTTGTCTGACTCGAGTGACCCCAAAAACAGTGTCAGATAACGCACTGTGTTTCGGTAATATATGGTACATATTCACTAACAACGTTTATGTTTACAATTCGTATTTATTCACATCATGTGGTATCGTGTGCGTTTAAATGCATATCCATAATGCCAACAAAGCAATATTCAATTAACTATATACAATAATTGTATATATATATATATATATATATATATATATATATATATATATATATATATCTATAATATATAATTATATATATATATATATATATATATATATTATATATATATATATCTATATATATATATATATATATATATATATATATATATAGATATGTATATATATATATATATATATATATATATATATATATATATATATATATATATATATATATATATATATATATATATATATATATATATATATATATATATATATATATATATATATATATATATATATATATATATATATATATATATATATATATATATATATATATATATATATATATATAATATATATATATATATATATATATATATATATATATATATATATATATATATATATATATATATATATATATACATATATATATATATATATATATATATATATATATATATATATATATATATATATAAACATATATATATATATATATATATATATATATATAAACCATAATTATAAATGAAGTATATTTTTAAATCGTTGAACATATACGTCGTACCGAGATCTAATGCAGGCGTTTACATGTGGCCGTTGTTAATGTGCTTCTGACTCGAGTGACCCCAAAAACAGTGTCAGATAACGCACTGTGTTTCGGTAATATATGGTACATATTCACTAAAAACGTTTATGTTTACAATTCGTATTTATTCACATCATGTGGTATCGTGTGCGTTTAAATGCCTATCCATAATGCTAACAAAGCAATATTGAATTAACTATATACAATAATTGTATATATATATATATATATATATATAATTATATATATATCTATAATATATAATTATATATATATATATATATATATATATATATCTATATATATATATATATATATATATATATATATATATATATATATATTATATATATATATATATATATATATATATATATATATATATATATATATATATATATATATATATATATATATATATATATATATATATATATATATATATATATATATATATATATATATATATATATATATATATATATATATATATATATATATATATATATATATATATATATTAAACCATAATTACAAATGAAGTATATTTTTAAATCGTTGAACATATACGTCGTACCGAGATCTAATGCAGACGTTTGCATGTGGCCGTTGTTAATGTGCTTCTCGCATTGTCACAGTAATGTTCTCACAGCCAGTAATAACAGGCTGCTAAGACATCAATGAACAAGTTAACTCGTTCAATGTAGAAATACGTCATAAGCCAACTCTGCATGATTAGACACAGCTTACATATGTATGGCGTAATTGAAAAGGATATGCAACTCGCCATGACGCGAACAATACACAACAAATAAATGTGCTGTATCAATACAAAATAATGCTGTTTATTAATTTCTCGAGTTAATTTCGGTGCGACAAAGGTAGACACGGTCAGCACTGTTCTCGTTCTCTTTTCGAGAAGAGTTCGCCGTCACAGCAGACGTACTTCCGGTTGTCGTAAACTCGAATGCCGCAACATTCGTCATAAGGTGTCGCTCCGGCCCAAAGGATATTCTCGCAACATGTTTCAACGCGGGAATCATAACTTTGCCCATCGCATTCTGGAATGTAATTGGAATAATGTACACGCTCTCTTTTGTGAAGGCCAATGTTTGACATGTAATATTACCATAATCGCTTTCAGTGTTTGAAAATACGTCATACGAACACGCATACACAAAATCAAACACACACAAACACAACAGGCACGCGCACGCGCACACACACAAACAGGCACGCACGCACGCACGCAATCACACAATTAAAAACAATAATAGTTTATAACATATTATTCCCGCGTTGCTGCATGACGGAAAGGTAGTCATGTTTCGTATGCAACCGACATTAAAAAAATGTGTACGCGGGCTTTGACCCCCCCCCCAGTACGCTCTGTACGAATAAGTAAACTTCGACAATAGTGAACGACCCCTTAATCACAAATGACGCCAACTCACCGTCGAACAACCAAGACCGTGATTCGTGCACGCAACACGCTACTATCGTTACGAACAGAAGAATACGTTTCGTCGATGTATTCCTATAAATAAAATTAAACCAGTGTTACTGCGCTTGAGCTAGAATATACAGCTGATTAAATGTATTCATTGTGTAGATATTCTCCTAGTGACAAAAACAAGAGTGGATAATGAAAATTATATGGAGACCCATAAAACTTACACAATAAGATAAGACAACAATATATTCACAGATATTAAACAAACATGCAAATAATTGTTTTTGAAATGGGTTTACTTCTGACGTGATTTACCTGCTCAATTAACCACAGTGTCAAGTCAGCAACACAATCAGCCGTAATATTTAAGGTGAAACTCTACACCTGTTATTTAATTAACATATATATATATAATATCATAGCTTACATCTTGTATGGTGTCTAGTTGACAAACTACTTGGCTTCGGTGTAGATGCGTTATCACTTCCCCTGAAGATCAACGAAAGTTTGTCTCTCTCTGAAATTGAGGTTCTGTCTTCACTGTGCTTGTAATGTGATCTCAGACAAACTACCTTTGCGTTTATATAGCACTTTAAGACGGCTGCCGTGCCGACCTGCTCGCGTCGTATGCTGGTTCCGTGTATATGTACCCTCGAACTGAAGGACATAGGCAAACAAATATGTTTATGTGATTAAATTTCGCTGTACTCCGTTTGATGTAGCACGAGTGGACGTACTGACACCGCGTGGAATATGCAATCGGGTTGGAATGACGCAGAGAGCCACGACATGCAGTTTGCTCGTAAACGGAAGTTAATCGAGTGTAAAGTTGTGGATGAACTCGTGGCATTCTGAGAATCAGTTCTCCAGAACGTGTCACGTCAACATGTTAGCAACATTCACCGATAGGTGAGGTAATCAGCACTAAATAATAATAATGGAAACCGCAGTAACATTTTCACCCGTGTGCACACGAAGGAATTTTCCAGCTGGAGAATTACATTTGCATTGAATATAACTGTTTCAAACATGTTGCAAACCAGACCCAGACATGAAGAGAATATAGATAGATTTAAGAACAGAAAGGTGCAACATCCGCACAGAATTCAGTAAGTTCATTTTTTGCTATACTAACAGCAGTTCTAGTGTAATTTGAATTCTCAACTGGAGTATGATGAGCAAGGGACAGTTGCGTGGTCGATAGTTAACTATGGAGGGAGGCACGTCATACATGGATTGCCCCTTTTTGTCCATATGCATTATGCATGGTTGCTTGAAGAAAGTGTGTGTGGGGGGGGGGGTGCGCGGACGTGCGTGCGTGCGTGCGTGCATATGTGTGTGTGTGTGTGTGTGTGTGTGTGTGTGTGTGTGTGTGTGTGTGTGTGTGTGTGTGTGTGTGTGTGTGTGTGTGTGTGTGTGTGTGTGTGTGTGTGTGTGTGTGTGTGTGTGTGTGTGTGTGTGTGTGTGTGTGTGTGTGTGTGTGTGTGTGTGTGTGTGTGTGTGTGTGTGTGTGTGTGTGTGTGTGTGTGTGTGTGTGTGTGTGTGTGTGTGTGTGTGTGTGTGTGTGTTTTTGAATGTGTGCGTGCGTTTGTGTGTGCGTGCGTGGTATCAAGTAGTATAATCCAGCGAGCGAGCGTGTGTGCGTGTGTACGTGCGTGCGTAACTGTTGTTCTATATACAAACGCCTCAGCTAGAAATGTATCAGTTGCCTCGGCGACTCTGTGAAACTCACTCCCTGTTAGCGTTAATTCCGTAGGATATATAATAGCATTTAGACTAAAGTAACATACCAAACATAGTGTATTACATTGTATTGTACTGTGATGGCGCTAAATTGAGCAATGTTAGGTCGTTGTATATAAGTAAAGAAACATATTTTAAATATATGTTGTATACTGCAATAATTCATGCTATTCACTATGAGTGAGCACTAGTGTGGATATTCCGATGATGTTGCAATACTCGGATAATGTAGTACCTTTGTGGCAGTCATTTGTGATCAGTTTGCTTAATCGTCATAATATACAAGAACTACTGTTTTAATTGGTTCTCATGCAATATTTAAACTGTTAGGAATAATCGTTTCCTGACGTATTTTCCTAATTCGTATTTGTCTCTCTTCGTGGTTGGTGCCTTACGTTACTGCTATGTCCCCTATTTCAACGCCTTTATAAAAGTTAGTTTTGAAACATCAATTATCAGATAATACGGCGGATTTGTGTTTGTCTTCTTCCAAAACAGAAAGTGTTTTCCCCGTCATCACTTCTTTCGAGAATTTTCTTTGAGAAGAGGGAGAGGCAGTCAAATGCAAATGCAAGATGTGTCTCGTCTTCATGGTTAGTGCCTTACTTTATTACTGTGTCCCCTATTTCAACGCCTTTATCAAAGTTAGTTTTGAAACGTCAATAATCAGATAATAAAGCAGATTTGTGTTTGTCGTCTTCCAAAACAGAAAGTGTGTTCGCCTTCATCACTTGTTTTAATTGAATGAATTTAACATGATTGTATATATGTTAATGTTAAAGTATGATGAGTTTCCGTAGTCAACTAAATACCTACCTTAATGAACTTTTGTCCCTTTGGTATTCAGGTTCCTTAACCCACTTTTCACAACTTAAAATTGTTTATACATTGTTGGTTTTGCCGAACCCTATGGAATATTATGTATTGTGTCGTGTGACATATGTGGGTAAATGTGTAATTGGTGGTGTTCTCTATATCAACCCTACCGAAGAAATCAAACACAAAATAAATGTCATAGGTGCAACTCAAATAATTGATCTAACCACATATTGTCAAGACTTGATTTCAATTTAATAGTTCCTTTGGTTTACACCAAGAAGGCGTCTTATATTCGCTGCTGTGTTCCCATTCTCACTAAAGGGCGAGTCTGATTCTTATACGCTTGTAACGTACGGTATAACATACTGATTGTCCACAATGTGTTAAAACCTCGCATTCACTTATCAATAATTGTAAACATCAAAACTGTAATAATGGTGACGTTCAATAATCTCTTTTACATTACACTCTATATATAGCTGTTAAGTTTTTCAGTGGTGAATACGTTCGGCGTAATCATCAATACTAATGAGAGCGGTGGTTAGGTATATCGTTTTTGCCACCTATCAGAACTCAAAAGACTCGCCATCTAGTGACTATGCCTAGTCCTTCAATACTAACGCACTCGCCGGACGGTGGCGCTACTGAGCATATCATCACTGAAACAACTTAATAATGAATTCAAAACGGACAGTTGCGGAGTTGTATTTGATTGGTCGGCTGGGCAAAGCGATTGTTGTTTACGGCTCGATACGTCATTGCAACTGTGCACTTGAGCGTACGTAACATAGTATCAAACAAAAACAAAGTTATTTGTAGACACACTATTCATTATTATACGCAATTGAAATTGAGAAATGTATTGACGCAAATTAGGAGTTTACCAAATTAAATTAAGATGTGCATAATCTGCACATCAAATGTAAGTTGTGGCAGCGGTGAAATGGTGGCTGGCGCCACTGGTGGGGAAAATGATCACCATTGCAACAACTTGATAATAAATTCAAAATGAACAGTTGCGGAGTGGTATAACCGAGAGTTTGTCTGGGCAACGCGATTTCATTGAAATTGAGACATTTCTGGACGTAAATTAGGAGTGTATAAATAAAGATGTAAATGTAAGTTGTTGCTATGGTAACATTGTTAAAAGGGCCATTGGCGGGAAGCTTGCAGTAACATACCACTCTCAGTTTCGCCAACGTCATGTTTTAGATGATGTCAATTGTTTTTTAACATCCATCAGGTTTAAATAATACCATACAGTTGCAAGAAATTACAGTGCGCTGAAGATTAAAAGTTACTGGAATGTCAATAAACATAAATTAATTAGTTTCACTCGGTTCATAACCCCATTCTATTATAACCGTAATTTCTTTTAGATCTCGAAAACAGCTACTGACAGGAACAGTCATGTTATCCAGGTGTATACATCCGCAATGTGACGGGGTGACAAAAAGTGGATATTTATTAATGACGCGCCCACAATGGTAACCATGAAGGTGTTAACCACATTAGTGCGTTGTATTGTCGGACATTTGTCTAAAGTCTAGTGTCCTCAAACGAAAGGCCATGTTCATCGTATATTGCATGAACAGCGTCGTGTCACGAGGTATGTTTTTGAACTCTCGATAAGCCAATGGCTTCCTTGTCCACTTACGATCTTGGAATTATCGCTTTGTGTGGCAATCTTGTTAAAGTTTACGGCCCATCACATTGGCGTTATACTTGCATAACCGAAGTCTATGGATATACCCATAATGACCATTTGGGATATTTGCAAAATTGTGGTCAGTGTTTTGTAGATACTTCCAATAAGACAGGCCCCAAAAGCAGTGTCAGATAACGCATTGTGGTTCAGCAATATATGGTACATATTCACTAACAACGGTTGTGTTTAAAATTCATATTTATTCACATCATGTGACATCGCATTCGCTTAAATGTATATACATTATGCCAACAAAACAATATTCATTTCAGAATGTTCTTTCAACTATATACAATAATTATAAATAAAGTATATTTTGAAATAGTTGAAAATATACGTCGTACCGAGATCTAAATGCTGGCGTTTACATGTGGCCGTTGTTAATGTTCTCACATCTAATAATAACAGGCTGCTAAGACATCAATTAACAAGTTAACTCGTGCAATGTTGCATGACTTTCATTTCACGAGCTAATTTCTACGCGTCAGAAGTATACACGGTCAGCACTGTTCCCGTTCTCTTTTTGAGAAGAGTTCGCCGTCACAGCAGACGTACTTCCGGTTGTCGTAAACTCGGATGCCGCAACATTCGTCGTAAGGTGTCGCTCCGGCCCAAAGGATATTCTCGCAACATGTTTCAACGCGGGAATCATAACTTTGCCCATCGCATTCTGAAATGAAATTGGAATAATGTACACGCTGTCTTTGTGAAGGCCAATGTTTGACATGTATTATTACCATAATCGCTTTCAGTGCTCCGGCCCAAAGGATACCCTCGCAACATGTCTCCATGCGGGCATCATAATTTTGTCCATCACATTCTGGAATGTAATATGAATAATGTACACGCTGTCTTCTCTGAGGGCAAATGATTGATATAAAACGGAAAACAAAAACACGCACACACACACGCACGCACGCACGCACGCACGCACGCACGCACGCACGCACACACACACACACACACACACACACGAAAATCACACGCACGCACGTATAAATACATGCATACGCACCCACTCGCAAGTAAAATATATCGCAGTTGCAGTAGAACGTATGTGCTTACATTGCCCAGAAATGTGTATCTCCTTAGCGTAACTCACTCATGCATAATGGAAGTATTCAACTTTAAAGACACAATAATGCATCCACACAACTGTCATGCATTGGTATTGTTAATCACATATAACGCAACGTACCTTCGAACCAAGACTGTGATCCATGCACGCAACACGCTACTATCGTTACGAACAGAACACCTTTCGTCGATGTATTCCTAAATAAATAAATAACATTAAACCAATGTTAATATTACATACTGAGCGTTTACTAGAATATACAGCATAATAAGTATAATCATTATTCAGATAGTGTCCTAGCGACGAGACAAAGACAGCATAAAGACATTATTTGGAGACCAATAAAGCTAAAGTCATTTGTAATAATGCCATACCTGCAAAAATTCCAATAGTCGGTGGCAAGACACAATTAATTTAAAGTTACTAAAACAAACCTGCAGATAACTATGTTTGAAATGAGTTGACTTCTGATGTAATTTGCTTCCTAACTTAACAACAGTGTCTAACTTGCAACAATACCAGCCGTAACAAAACCAGTGAAACCGTACAACTGTTATGTAATTAACATAAATGGAATATCATAACTTACATCTTGTATGGTGTCTACTTGACAAACTACTTGGTCTCGGTGTAGTTGCGATATCACTTCCACTGTAGAACGACGAATTGTTTCTCTCCCTGATGTTCTGTCTTCACCGTGTTTGTAGTCTGACTTTAGACAGCCAAGCTGTGGATTTATATAGCAGTATGAGATGGTCATCGTGCCGACCTGCTCGCCCCATATGCTGGTTCCGTGTATTTGTACCCTCGAACTGAAGGACATAGGCAAACAAAAATGTTTATGTTATTCCGTTTTGATGTAGGCAGGGTTGGAGTACTATGGAGAGCGAAGACATGCAATTTCCACGTGAATTGAGTTTACTCCAATGTAGACCTTTATGGATGAAGTAGTCGCATTCTGAGAATCAGTTCTCCAGCACGTGTCACGCCAACATGTAAGAAACATTCACCGATAAGTCAGGCAATCCGTATTAAACAGGAATAATGGAAACTAACGTAAGCCAACACAATAAAATCAACATCACCCCAGAAGTAATCAACTTGAAAAAAATTATCACGTCTTCAATTTGGGTGAACTTGCATTCATTAGTACAGGTAAACCAAGATCACTCCAACTGCAGAAGTGATCAAATGTGATGAGAAAAGAAGATGGTTATGCCACAGAGATGATGAAGATGATAGGATGGAGAGAGAGAGAGGGAGAGAGTGAGGTGAACATAAGAATACAGTTACAATACATGACACTTGTAAATAAAGTATCGTTTCGTCCATGGAGAACTACACTAATACATGTAAGATCGCTGGCGTACAGGCCACCATGGCTATTATATGCGGTTACTAATATCATAAATAATAATATATTATTCTACGTGAACATAGAGTCATTGGCATTGCTTTGTAATGAACATTCTCAGTATAAACACTGATCGAAATGTTAAATACAAGAAAATAGTTACGGTGTCGTAAATGAGTACCACAACCAAATATCAATAATTAACACCAGTAATTATTCTCACTAACATAATTAGCACTAATTAACACAAACGAACACTAAATAAACACTAAGCTAACTTAATTAACTAACTAATATTGACTAGCATTAACATTACCTAACACAAATTGCATGAACATAACATTTAAACAGCTTACACTAGAGTATTTGACATGTATTTGAAGTTAAACAATTATTACTATTGTTAATATCTGGAATATATGAAATGGTTGGCATAACTGGTCTTCATTTTTACGGAAATGCATGGTGCACTCAATTCTAGTTAAAAACTGTAACTACACCCCTATTTTTCTTGCATATATAAAAATTCTGAACATTTGCTAATTATATACTTTTTTGAATAATTTATGAAGCCTTGGTATGAGTGACTGTTTATTTTGTGGTTAACTTTTGGGAGATAGTTCTTTTGAATTAATTTTAGAATGTCGTGCCTGGTACAAAGACGACAATACATGGAATTAGTGTGTTTTACATGGATGTCATAATTATTATAATGTGGAAGGTTATTTCCCATACTACTGAAACGATGAGGTACACATCGGGTTCTTCTTTCGTGTGATAGAAACATGTTTTTGAAATAATCTCGGATTTTTCCGTTTTTATATGAGTAATACAAATTAACACGAAAGTTTAAAAATATCCTTTAGTAATTCAATATTGTTAAATTAAGGTGTGGCATGCGAAGTATACTTACTGTTTGATAAAGCTGATGGCAGCGTGAAAAGCTTTTTTGCAACTTACTTATTCGTAGTCTTACATGGAAACCTCAAGCTGTTATTCCATAATTTAAGTGAGATGGAAATTGTAGTTTATTTTATTTCAAGATGTACATTGGCACATAGTGTTTTAATATAGATAAAATTCAACATATCCCTGATAGCTTGTTCCCTATACCAGTTATGTTAGGTTGCCATTTTAGATTAGAATCTACGAGAGCCCCAAACATTTAACACCAACAATTTAAAGTGTGTTACACGTTCAATTGCCATAACATTTACTTCGATACTAGGGATTTCGTTGAATCGTTCAAAGCATTTGACACTATTGATCGAGATTACGTTATTTCAACAATATCAACATCCACCTGGAGGAAAAGAACACCAGCCTCAAGTAAGATTTAAGAACAGAACATTACAAAAACCGTACAGAATGGAGAAAGTTGATTGTTTGTCATACTGACAGGAGTTCGAGAGTAACATGAATTCCTAACTTGAGTATGTTGAGCAGGGGAAAGTTGCGTCGTCGATTGTTGACTAGTATATCGAGGAGATACTCTGATTGCGTCTTTGCTGCGCATGATGCCTCTCGACCAAGTATCAAGTAGTGCAGTCCACATGTGGTTCCATCTCTGCAGGTGTGCCTGGTTGTGTCCTCTATCACGTACTTCGGTGCCATTCGTGTAGCAGGTGTGCATGTGAGTGTGTCAATCATGCACTTCAGCATATGTTGGCATTGTCTCTCGGAGTTGGAGTTCAAGTGTATGTGTGTGCGTGTGCATGTGCGTGCCTGCGTGTGCGTGCGTGCGAGTGTGTGTGTGTGTGTGTGTCTCTCTCTCTCTTTCTCTCTCTTTCTCTCTCTCTCTCTCTCTCTCTCTCTCTCTCTCTCTCTCTATATATATATATATATATATATATATATATATATATATATATATATATATATATATATATATATATATATATATATATATATATATATATGTATACCTGGTCCGATGAACAGTTGTAATTGACAACATTGTCATTGTGTATGTGTGTGTGTGAGTGTGTGTGTGTGTGTGTGTGTGCGTGTGTGTGTGTGTGTGTGTGTGTATGTGTGTGAGCGCGTGCGTGCATGCGTGCATGCATGCGTGCGTGCGTGCATGCGTGCGTGCGTGTGTGTACAGTTTGATGAAAACATAGCAGAGTTTACCATTATACAGATACACAAAATTAACTTCGAAATGTCAATATCTCGACAACAACTGAACCGATTCTGATAATGTTTTCAATTTGAACTATTCGTCGGACCAAGTTTGTTCTCTGAAAGGTTTAGTTGAACTAACTGGTTTTGGTTTACGTTATGGTTTATATTACGTTAGTTTGGAATAGGGTTGAGGAATCCTAACCGGTCCAGCTGATTGAGCTACCCTTTTCAGAGAATAAGTTTGACAAATAATTTATCTTTAGATGGAAATATATATATTATATATATATATATATATATATATATATATATATATATATATATATATATATATATATATATATATATATATATATATATATATATATATACATCATGCAAGTTTATGCGTGCGTAGATAATCATGGTAAGTAATCCTGGGTGATTAACCTGGGCGAGATGTTGTGATCCGGATAACAGAGGCTGGAGAAAGAAAGATGAAGTAAGCCGAGGATAAGTAGCAAATTGTTACAAAACACGTAAACACATCTTTCCAGAATCATAATATTGTATTGCTTGTTTGTATATACTGGTCATTCTATTTATCGCATAATGTAAATACATACATGTCAATTTCATAATTCAATCAACAAATGCGTTAATATGATATATTCAATATGAACCACATGTATCATCCTAGTCACCATCGTCATCGTTGTCATCAGCATTATTTCATCACATACTTTGTTAAGATATTCTAGTCAACATCGTTGTCGTTGTCGTCAACAACAGTATATCATCACAGACTTTGTTAACACATTAAAAAATCAGCATCTGCCTTTTCTTTCATTCTCATGAACAGCTTGCACAGCATTTTCGGACATGATTTAGGCATTCCTCTTGGAGAACGTTATATTAAAATCGCAACAAAGTCAAGTCATGACTGAATGAAAGTTTATTCAGTGAATTAAAGTTTATTTAACAACAACAATAACATATACAAGTGCATAGTATGGTGAGCTGCTGCTACTGAAGGGACATAGCTGAAGTCATACAACTTATAAGCGATCCCTCGAAGTGAGCGTGATCTGTTCATGGACAGTTTAATTTGTTGTGAGTTTGAATAAGGCTAGTCAATCCAAATTTAGCTCGGTGCAGCTTCCCACTGTGGGACATATATAACCTAGATGTGGTGGAGGTGGCCTTTGTAGTCTATTAATTGCTCTCATCTTCCTGATGTCTCGCATTTTGGTTACTTTTGCTTCTCTGCTGGATTCAAACAACCTAGTGTCGTGTGATCGTCGCCAGTTAGAACGCCTCGGATTCGTAGGTGTTCGTGTCGATTTCACACCTGTTCAAGGAGTAAAGTCAAGTAATAGGTTTGCGAATAATATTTGTCCACCTTCTTCGCTTGAACAGGTGCACGAGAGTGTAAACAATCAAATACTTATACATGTCACAGTGACAGGTAGGAACGTTAAATGAATCGACGTGTTTGTTATTTGTCATTCTGTTAGTATTTAAGGCGACGTCTCTGTCAATATACTCAGCATATTTCCGTTTAAAAAAAAACCACGTCAACAACAGCTGACGCAGTTCTAAGTAAGCTGCTTATATGAACATACTTGGAGGATTACTCACTTTGTTATGTTAACTAGCAAAATTCCCATCCTCCGGACGGGATAACTTGACAGTCTGTGTCATGTATCATAATGCTTATTATTGTTGTTTTTGTACCCGGTAGTAATGTCTTTGTTTGTAAAACATATATATTGTAAGTATTATGTGTTATTGGTCACATCAAATTGTGGGTTTCAACCTGAGTGTATTCTAGCCTAAGACAACATTTACACCCGAGATAAAATATATGTTCTAGAGTCCACTATACATGTATATATATATATATATATATATATATATATATATATATTTATATATGTATATATATATATATATATATATATATATATATATATATATATATATATATATATATATATATATATATATATATATATACCAGGACATATACAGCCTCTGGCGTTAGTATATTTAATAAATAAATGATGAAGGTAGCGTCGTAATTTTTTTAGAAACCTGCAACGTCGAGCTTCTTTGACAATCATGACGTTTTTTCATATACATTTCATTGAATCTATTCGTGAACTCCCACAATACTGGGCAACATAATGAAGACAAACGTGTGCATTGACTATTACCAGGCGATTGAATTGAAGAATGTCTATATATTGTCTACGTCTATAGATTGGTTTCCTAGCAAAGTTAGTGTTGGTTTCAACCAACTCTGACATTTTAAAAATGTGTTTTGTTTACCTGGCATTGGACAATATGCGCAAGAAATTGTTGAATTGTGTAGATTACATGGCGTCCACTATGTGACTTTCATGGGACAAACATTGCCTATTGACATGACTTTTCTTGTTACTGGGACAGGAATCACATCCTAAATATGTGTTGTTTCTAGGGCATGTTTAATATATTAAATATTTCTGTCTGGAACATGTTTAGCACATTAAATATGTTCTACAAACAAGTTTACATATTCAAAATATGTGTCTTTTTGACCGGGCAAAATGCCCTTTTGAATTTTGCCTCCAGTTTGGTACCCTTTGTACTTCTGCAGGAATTTATCTTTTATGTGGAACACTGCTTATGTTGATACAATGGAAAGTGTCCTTTTGGAGAATTGCTCTCACAACAGTAGAATGCGGGGGTTTTCAAATTAGCTGCTCGTAAACACTTCTGTTAGCTTTGAAGTTTGGAGCACAAGAGCTATTGGTCAACATAATACCCATCTGCTTCGTGGAACTTCCAGGGACTGCTGTTTTCCTACTACAATTACATATGCCTACGTTCAACCTTGGCTTAATCAAGTCTATCTCAAAGTCAGTCTAGAAATAGGACACCGTGCACTACAACAGCGAAGACATATCAGGCAACAAGTATATGTTTATTATGCATTTCCTGTTGTACGGAAGGAAATACTCCAAACATCATCCTTGAGAAAATTTGCACAAACGTAACATTTACCAGTGACTTGCTGGTAATATATGCATCTGTTAGTGACAGTAGGTTGCACTACATATGAAAACAAAGCCTACTTTCCGTCGGTAGCATCGTGTGGTTTAATTTTCTGAGAAAAACATCACAGTATCTAACCTAACAATTTTGTCTAACAGGATGACGTAAGAATAACTGTCAACACAACTGATATCCAAAACATTTTATTAATCACTGCAAAAGCAAATGATGGCCTCTTCCTTTTCTCGAAATCTATTTGTATACTGTAGTGCCACATAGCGGGCATGAACTGAATGTTGGCTGTGTCAAATTATATGAGATTTAACACTATTTAATCATATATATATATTTTTTTATATTCACGCTGCCAGAATTGACACAATCTGTAGATACTTTGCTTTATTCATGTATTGTTCTCTGTGAGAATGAGAACTTTATCCAATCTACACTGATCCTTCAATAATGTTACTTCGTGTCCTCTAGTTCTACTATGTTTCTTAACTACAATAAAAATATTCTATCAGTATTTGCTTTTCTATTCAGTATCTTCATTGACGTGCAGCTTTGTCTTGTATAGTATTAATTACACCAATAACAGTTGTTTGGCGGACATGTTTGGCTTAAGACGATGCTGTGCTATGCTATGTTGTTTGGAAGAAATTACTAAGTGGATAGATGATGTATCACCAGTAAACAGTATCAACTTAGATAAAGTGCCACATCAAAGATTGCTACTTAAGTTAAACGCCTATAAAATGGGAGATACTGTTCTAGGTACTACAGTAAAATTGTTTAGGAGAAATATAACATACAAGGAAAAAGGCTAATTATACCTCTGTATAAAGCAATAGTTAGGTCTCATCTAGAATACTGTATACAAGCGTGAATACCATATCGTAATAAGGGCATAGATACGCTTGAACGAATATAGAGGAGAGCAACTAAAATGATTATAAAACTGAGTATGTGTGTGCATGCGTGCGTGCGTGCGTGCGTGCGTGCGTGCGTGCGTGTGTATGTGTGACAAACTCTCTCGATCTGAGCGCGTTCTGCTAATTTTTCAAACGAAGGATGTTCCTCTGTTTCTCTTTATCTGACGCCGTCTTCCTTGAATACTTGACCTGACTATCTCCTCTCTCAGGCTGTGGGTTTACATAGCATCTCGAGATGGTCTTCGTGTCAACCTGCCTGCGCTATTTATTTACACGCTACTTCTCGATTCTAGAAGTGCCGTGGCCGGTTGATAGACAAGCAAACAAACAAAGACGTTTGAGAGTATGCTTCATAGAATATCACGTATATGTCATATTCAGATGCGCAGGGCGAAGTCAAGAGAGCACGCGGTGTACTTGCCGTGACCGCGGTATTTGAGTTTTATGTGTGAAACAGGTGAACGCGGGACCAATATAAGGGACACAAGTGATTCTCGTTTCGAGGCGATAATTGACGAGATAATGCACTTACGCCCCCCCCATGTGTGCACACCATGACACGTTCTGTGTACCTATGTCATTATAAAATAAACCATTGATATTAGCATTAACACATTCTAATGCTAGTCGTTTTAATAAATTATATAATAAATGTGTTACAGCTTGTTCCCTCTGAAAAATTTTGCGCTAACTACGTGTGCTGCCATTTGTTGTACTTTTAAATCATTTAATTTAAATCACATCAAGCAGTGTAATCCACTGTGTGCGTGTGCGTGTGCGTGTGCGTGTGCGTGTGCGTGTGCGTGTGCGTGTGCGTGTGCGTGTGCGTGTGCGTGTGATTGTGTGTTCCAGTTGTAAACAGTTGGACTGGTAAGCTGGGAGGATAAGCAAGTTTTGAAATGTGGATTTTTAGTTTACGGAGAAATGTTGTTATATTTTCTACAACCTTAGCGCTAACAAGGAGTGAGTTCCTCAGAGTTGGTGCAGAAACCGAAAACGCTTTAGTTCCGAAATTTGTTTTAACACTGGGAACGAAAAGTAGATTATAATTAGATGATTTAAGGCGGTCTTCCAGGAGTAAACAGTGAATATAGGACAGAGTGCAAACACAATGATTTCAGAAGTTGTATTGAGTGAGAGTAACGAGGAAACCGGGTAACTGTTCATGCCCAACAATTTTCCACGCGCTGTTTTTTGTGTCAAGATGTCCTTGAGAGCAATATTATGATAAAGGGTATTGCATTTGTCAAGTCTACTGCTAACAAGAGCAATTGCAATAGCTCTGGCGACAGAAAAATACAAATACAGGCGAATATGACGAAGGTCATGAATGTGATAAAAGCAGCAACGACAAGTTTGTGAAATATGCTGTCTAACATTTAACTTAAAACCCAACCCCCCCCGGAGGAATTTCGAATATGTTTTAATGTCCGAACCACCACCATGGGCCCTCGGGCACGCCTATACAATTGCAGCCTGATACATGCGAAACTGACGGAGGTATAACGGAACAGACACGTACATAGTCACCAACTATTTAACAGGCTTGTTAGCAAATGCAAATGCATTTGAATGCGCATTTAAATGTTGAGCAATTGAATGAATGCCTCCGTGAAATTGTAAATGCATTTGCATTTGCATTTGAATGCGACCGACAAACATTTGATTTGTCAAATGCACAATCAAATGCATCCGTAATTATTTGATTAATTGTTATTGTTAAATTAACTTTCACCATTTAAAAAAGTGCTCTCTATGTCAATGGTCAACTGGTCCATGGCTGAGCGGTTATTCATACAACATGAACAGACCAACTGGTCTATAAGTTGATGGCTTCAGAGATTACCTGTCCAATGGAACAAATCAAACAATGCAGATAAATGAATCCCTTGTGTTGTGTTGGCACTGTTGGGGTGGGTTGGGGTGGCAGCTGGTTAGGGGAATAAATATTAGCAATGCCAGCCCTAAATATTTACAGCCAGAAAGAGTAATTAGTGAGTGACATGCATTTGTTAACCGCCTGCTTCATATTAAAGATTACTTGGTGTGAACATATATCACTGTATATGTGACAACGTATAACGCTAGATTGTTTGAAATGTCTTCATGGTGCTTAAATTCGATATAATTTGCTGCTTGTAAACACGTCTTTGTCAGAAGTCAGCGAGGGGCATACGTGCTCTTATACAGCGAAATACGTAGCTAATTCGTGGAAGTTCCAGGGGCTGTAGCATTCTGTCATAAGTACACTTACCGTCGGTCAACCTTGATTTATTCAAATATGTCTGCTCACAGTGTACTGGTTGGTGGTTGTTAAGTAAATCTAGTAATGCCGTGTCAATGTCATATGCGAATCGGAGGTTGCTGATCTCTCTTCTGTTGATCTATACCGTGCCATTGACGTTGTGTAGCGCTCCTTGCATGATATTTTCAAGGTATATGTTGAACAGCACTTGCGACAAAAGGCATCCCTGGCGTAATATGACCGCTGCTCGAAACGATTGTTCAATTTCTCCTTCGTGTAGCACTGCACTCGATGAAGGTCCATGTAGCGATTCGATTAGTATCACTATTCCTTTGTCAATGTTATGTCGTCGCACTACTCGCCAGAGTCCTTTGTGCCATTCAAGATCAAATGCCGTTTTGAAGTTGATGAAATTGTGATGTAGGTTTTGATGGTGTTTCTCGATTAACAGTCTTATGTTAAAGATTTGTTCGGTTGTGCTTCTTGTCTGCCGAAAACCTGCTTGTTCTTCTGATAGCAATTTTTCTGCTTTGCCTTTGAGTCCGTTGAGAATGATTCTTAGCGTTATTTTACTAGGATGGCTGATCAAACTTATAGTTCTGTAGTTCTTACAGCAGCGCACGTTCCCTTTCTTTGGTATCGCTATTATGAGTGATTTCGTCCTCTCTTCTGGCCAAGTCTTGGTTCAAATATGTTGGCATATGATCGTGACTGCGTCTATCATTGCCTCCCCACCATAGTTGATAAGTTCAGCTGGTACGTTGTCTACGCCGGGAAGTGTTATGTCTTCAGCATTCGGATTGCCCATTCTACTTCTGCTCGGAGAATAGGTGTATCAGCATTTTTATTTTGTGGCGGTGTTCCGAGGATGTTGTCATCTGTGTACTCGGTCCATATCTCAAGTACTGCTTTTTTCGGTAAGGAGGTTGCCGTTTTTGTCTTCGATGTTTGACGATCGGCTTGACCTTTTTGGTGAGGGCTTTCAAGATGGAATAAGCCTGTCTGGTGTTGTTTCCCTTCATGCAAGTCTCTATTTCAGTGCACTGTTCATTTATCCAGTTGTTCTTTGCTTTTCTCATTCTTTTTCTGCTGTCTTTACTTAGTTCTCGGTACTGTTTGTGCGCTTCTTCGTTGGTGGTTCTTTTCTTTTTAGCAAAGCTTCAATAGATCGTACCCATGGATGTTGCCTGATCTTTAGTTTGCCTAGCATTTCTTTAGCGATGTCGCGCATTGCTGTACCGATCGAATTGACAAGGTTGTTGAACTCCGTCTCCAAGAAGTTAAACGTTGCAACTCATCCTTCAATTCTGGCTTTAAAATGTGTTGCAATATTAAATTTTGGATCTTGCATTTTCTCTATGTCAAATCTTATCAGAGGTTACTTGTTTTTCCGATTCTTCTGCAACCTCAGATTTATTGTCATCATTACAAGATCGTGATCACTTCCTACATCAGCGCCGGGAAAAGTTCTCGTTTTCGGCTGATTGATGCTAGACTTGAATCGTTGAGGTGTCAAGATGTAGTCGATTTGGTTGTGTGTTTTTCATGCCATGTTGTTCTCCTATATGTATTGTGTGGGTACAGTTTGTTTGCTATGCTAAGGTCTTAGATGTATATACATAGATGTATGATATATATATATATATATATATATATATATATATATATATATATATATATATATATATATATACAGATGTATATACATAGATGTATGATATATATATATATATACATATATATATATATATATATATATATATATATATATATATATATATATCATACATCTATGTATATACATCTAAGACCTTAGCATAGTAAACAAACTGTACCCATATATATATATATATATATATATATATATATATATATATATATATATATATATATATATATATATATATATATATATATATATGATATGGAAACATGGAAACCAGGCGGCGTGTGAGGCCCTTGATCGGTCCCATGTAGGCATCGTTTCTGAACCCATCTACGAACAAATGATTAATCCGCCGAGTGACGTAATTGAATTTGCACATGGTCCACTGCCGTCTGATAAATAGTAACATTGAGGACTTCTCCTTACTTATTCACATTATTCGAAGGTTGGCTTCAGAGTGTGTGAGTTGTTGTGAAAACAAAGCATGGTTATGGTTAGAGAAAGGCGACCAGAAACGGCTTTGATGTCCGAGAGAATCCAAGGGATGAATGTTTACACAGCTGGCGGTGACCAAGGCAAGAGGGTCGCCTTATTCGGAGCACATTCCTTATATTCCTTGATGACATAATGCGGATGGTATGACAAAGAATACATACGTAGCTAAACTAGTGCGCATAATCGGTGGCTCAGCAGGCCGGAAATTCAGTTGATTCGCGGGATATATATATATATATATATATATATATATATATATATATATATATATATATATATATATATATATATATATATATATATATATATATATATATATATACACGTACAACAGGTCGTGTGCGTGCGTGAGTGAGTGAGTGAGTGTGCTGCCTGCCTGCGTGCGTGCTTGCGTGTGTGCGTGCGTGCGTGCGTGCGTGCGTGCGTGCGTGCGTGCGTGCGTGCGTGCGTGCGTGCGTGCGTGCGTGCGTGCGTGCGTGCGGACAAAATGAAAGGTGAGAAATTGGAATCAAATGTACTTGTGGTTTAGTGGTTCATTTTGCTCACTGTGATTTTGGTGATTTGTTGTCTGGGTGTGCTGGACATAACAAGTATGTTTTGTATAACAACGTAGTTTGTGACTATATGTATGTTTCCTCATTATATCCGTCTGTTTCGCATGCATGGACTGAATATGGGGCCTTATGCCTACCCGGGGGCCCCGTAAAGATGGTTAGTACATTAAAATAAAAAGTTTAATGTAAATTACCCTGATTCCCCGTGGGGTGGTTCTATTACGACGCAACCTTTATATGAACTTTTGAAGTGCAGATGACGTAATTCAGAACAATAGAAGTTCGACGTTACGTGCAATTGTTAGCAACGCTATGCGGGGTTTCCGTGATTGTTACGTGATCTACGTCAAGCGTGCGCATAAGTTACTTCGTGCAGTATGAATGCTTCGTGAAACTGGAAATTGTACATGATTTCACGGCCATGAAGTTGTCATACCTTCAGTGAGTGAGTGAGTGAGTGCGTGAGTGAGTGAGTGTGTGTGTGTGTGGGGGGGGGTGTGCGTGCGTGCGTGCGTGCGTGCGTGTGTGTGTGTGTGTTTGTGTTTCTTTGTTCGTTGCGTTTGTGCGTGTGTGAGTGGCATCAATTAGTATAATCCAATGTGCGAGCGTGCTTGCGTATGTATGTGCGTACATAACTGTTGTTCTATATACAAACGCTTCAGCTAGAGCGATCTCAATTGCCTCGGCGACTCTGTGGAACTCACTCCCTGTTAGCGTTAATTCCGTAGGACATATAATAGCATTTAGACTAAAGTATGCAACGTACCAATCAAACTGTTTACAAATGGAATTGCTAATAGATCAGAAAATGCCTAAGTTCTTTTGTTTTGGTACACTGCCAAGCACGGGTCTCCCGAGGGATTTAGCTCAATAGAAGTGTTACATATTGTATTACATTGTATTGTACTGTGATGGCGCTAAATTGAGTAATGTTAGGTCGTTTGTTTTAATTTGTTCTGATGCAATATTTAAACGCTCCGGAATAATCGTTTCCTGACGTAATGTCCTAATCCGTATTTGTCTCTCTTCATGGTTGGTGCCTTGCTACTATGTCCCCTACTTCAACGCCTTTATCAAAATTATCGAAATTGGCACGACCTTGATAATGTAAAGGACTCCACTCAAAAAGGTCACTCACTCTCCGAATACCTGCCAGTGCACATGTACGGTGTCACACACGGTGCCATGAACCAGTAGAGCAGTTGCTTATGTTTGATATGTCGTTCTTGAGAGTTATAAAGCGATGTCCCACATATGTCAAATACAAATGAAAAATGTGTCTCGTCTTCATGGTTAGTGCCTTACTTTATTACTGTGTCCCCTATTTCAACGCCTTTATCAAAGTTAGTTTTGAAACGTCAATAATCAGATAATAAAGCAGATTTGTGTTTGTCGTCTTCCAAAACAGAAAGTGTGTTCGCCTTCATCACTTGTTTTAATTGAATAAATTTAACATGATTGTATATGTTAATGTTAAAGTATGATGAGTTTCCGTAGTCAACTAAATACCTACCTTAGTGAACTTGTATGTCCCTTTGGTATTCAGGTTCCTTAACCCACTGTTCACAACTTGAAATTGTTTATACATTGTTGGTTTTGCCGAACCCTATGGAATATTATGTATTGTGTCGTGCGACATATGTGAGTAAATGTGTAATTGGTGGTGTTCTCTATATCTATCCTACCGAAGATATCAAATAAATGTCATAGGTGCAACTCAAACAATTGTGAAGACTTGATTTCAATTTAATAGTTCCAATAAGGCATCTTATATTCGCTGCTGTGTTCCCATTCTTACTAAAGGGCGAGTCTGATTCTTATACGCTTGTAACGTACAGTATAAAATACTGATTGTCTACAATGTGTTAAAACCTCGCATTAACTTAGCAATAATTGTAAACATCAAAACCGTAATAATGGTGACGTTCAATAATCTCTTTTACATTACACTCTATATATATATATGTTAAGTTGTTTTTCAGTGGTGAATACGTACGGTGTAATCGTCCATACTAATGAGAGCGGTGGTTAAGTATATCGTTTTTGCCACCTACCAGAACTCAAACGACTCGCCATCTGGTGACCATGCCTAGTCCTTCAATACTATCGCACTCCCCGGAAGGTGGCGGTACCTTGCGTATCACTACTGAAACAACTTAATACTGAATTCAAAACGGACAGTTCCGGAGTTGTATTTGATTGGTCGGCTGGGCAAAGCGACTGTTGTTTACGACTTGATACGTCATTGTAACTGTGCACTTGAGCGTTCGTAACATAGTATCAAACAAAAGCAAAGTTATTTCTAGACACATTTTCAATGCAAACACTAATCATAATTATACGCAATTGAAATTGTGCAATGTATTGACACAGATTAGGAGTTTACCAGCTTAAATTAACATCATCTGCATAATCTGCACATCAAATGTAAGTTGTGGCAGCGGTGAAATGGTGAGTGGCGCCACTAGTGGGGACATTGATCACCATTGTAACAACTTGATAATAAATTCAAAATGAACAATTGCCGAGTGGTATAACCGAGAGGTAAATTAAGAGTGTACAAATAATGTAAGTTGTGGCTGTGGTAACATAGTTAAAAGGGCCACTGGCGGGGAGCTTGCAGTAACATACCACTCTCGTCATGTTTTAGATGATGTCAATTGTTTTTTAACATCCATCAGGTTTAAATAATAGCATACAGTTGCAAGAAATTACAGTGCGCTGAAGATTAAAAGATACTGAAATGTCAATAAACATAAATTAATTAGTTTCTCTCGATTCATAACCCCATTCTCTTATGACAGTAATTTTTTTTAGATCTCGAAAACAGCTACTGACAGGAACAGTCATGTTATCCAGGTGTAGACAATCACAATGTGACGGGGTGACAAAAAGTGGATATTTAATAATGACGCGCCCACAATGGTAACCATGAAGGTGTTAACTACAGTGCGTTGTATTGTCATATATTTGTCTAAAGCCTAGTGTCCTCAAACGAAAGGCCATGTTCATCGTATATTACATGAACAGCGTCGTGTCACGAGGTATGTTTTTGAACTCTCGATAAGCCAATGGCTTCCTTGTCCACTTGCGATCTTGGAATTATCGCTTTGGGTGGCAATCTTGTTGAAGTTTACGGCCCATCTCATTGGCGTTATACATGCATAACCGAAGTCTATGAATATACCCATAATGACCATTTGGGATATTTGGGAACCATCTACATTTCCAAAATGGTGGTCAGTGTTTTGTAGATACTTCCAATCAGACATATATGAGTTGTAAATCGTGTCCTTGCTAAATTAAACACATATATCAGTATGAATGAGATTTAACAAGATTTAACAAGATTTGCCATCCAAGCCAAAGGCCCAGATGGCAAGTGGACAAGGAAGCCATTGGCTTATCGAGAGTCCAACAATGTTCACCTACTTATAACCCGCCCTCCTGATATATGTGTCAACCTTGTTTTTAAACATATTCACGCTGCTAGCAGTTACACAATCTGTAGACAGTTTGTTCCATTCATTTACTGTCCTCTGTGAGAACGAATGCTTCCTGATGTCCAATCTACATTGATCCTTTACTAATTTTACCTGATGTCCTCTAGTTCTGCTATCCTTCTTGAGTGAGAAAAACATATTTCTATCAATATTTTATATATTATATCAATCTGATCTCCTCTTAACCTCCTTGTCTCTAGAGTTGTTAAACCACATTCTTTCAGGCGTTCTTCATAACTAAGGTCTCTAAGTTCTGGAATCATTTTAGTTGCTCTCCTTTGTATGCGTTCAAGCGTATCTATATCCTTCTTACGATATGGTCTCCATGCTTGTATACAGTATTCTAAATGAGGTCTAACTATTGCTTTATAAAGAGGTATAATTAACTTTTTTCCCTTGTATGTTATGTTTCTTCTAATCAATCCAAGAATTTGATTACCCTTTGAAGCTGCAATACCACACTGCTCTGAAACTTTCATATCAGCGCTTATTGTAACTCCTAAGTCCTTTTCTTTTACAGTAGTACCAAGAACAGTAGCTCCCATTTTATAGTTTACATTCAAGTTCCCATGTCCTGTATGTAGGCATTTACATTTCCCAAAATTGAACAGCATCTGCCATTTCTCAGACCATTTCACTAATCTGTCTAGATCGTTTTGTAAATGTTGTTTATCACCATCAGTATTAACCTTTCTAAACAGTTTTGTGTCGTCCGCAAATTTCAGTACGTTACTTGTTATACTGTCATCCAAGTCATTGATATAAATTAAGAATAATATAGGTCCTAATACTGATCCTTGAGGTACCCCACTCAAAACCGATTTCCAATTTGAAACTTCGCCATCTACTACAACTCGTTGTCTTCTGTCAGTCAGCCATTGTTCTATCCAGTCAGTTATGTTATCCCCGATACCATGGGCTTTTAATTTAAGTAGCAATCTTTGATGTGGCACTTTGTCAAAAGCTTTCTGAAAATCTAAGTAGATAATATCTACTGGCGATCCCTCGTCTATCCACTTAGTGATTTCTTCCAAAAAACATAACACATTTGTTAAGCATGACCTCGCTTTAAGGAATCCATGTTGAGACAAATTTAATAATTTATGCTTAACGAGGAAGTCCACCATATGGTCTTTAATTAACCTTTCTAATAATTTACAAATCACTGACGTTAAACTCACTGGTCTGTAATTCTCTGACTTATTTCTCGAACCCTTTTTAAATAATGGTATGATGTTTGCTTCTTTCCATTCAAACGGAACAACTCCCTCTTTTAATGACAAGTTGAATACTCTTGCAAGTGGTATACTGATTTGATCTACTGTTTCCATTAGTAATTTTGGAGGAATCCCATCCACTCCCGGTGATTTGTTATCCTTCATTGCCTTTATTTTCCTAGCTACCAATTCTGGAGTTACAACTAACGGTCCTAAATAGTCAGATTTAGCCCCCTGAAATTTAGCATCAGCAACTGGTAATGAACTAATATCTTCTTTTGTAAACACTGAACTGAAGTAACCATTTAGGTCTTCCGCCATTAAAAACCCCTGTGATATTATATTTCCAGCACTGTCTTCTAGAGGTCCAACCTTGTCTTGTACGTTTTGTTTACTCCTGACATATGTGTAAAAACTCTTGCTGTCAGTTTTTATGTTACATGCCAGTTTTTGCTCATAGCTTCTTTTAGATTGTCTGATTTCAGTTGTAGCTGCATTAAGTGCCTCTTTGTATTTTGCATAGTCTTCTTTCTTTCTGGTACGCCTATAAACCCTCCACATAGTTTGTTTTAGCATTATTTTTCTAATTGCCTCTTTTGACACTTGTTTCTTTCTACACCGTTTTCCTTATTTTCGGAAGGGAACAAATTTATCAATGATACTCTCAATTTCATATTTTAGAATATTCCAACATTCAATTGCAGTCTTATTCATCAGCATGTTATTCCAATCTAGCTGTGCTAAGTATTTTCTCATATCTTTGTAGTTACCTTTGTGGAAGTTTCTCTTGTACGTTTTCTTATTTTTACTTTCTGATTTTACATTGATGTCAAAATGTATTTGATTATGGTCACTATTACCCAATGGTTCAAATATTTTTACATTGTCCACTAATTCTTTTTGTGATGACAAAACTATATCTAATACATTTTCTCCCCTGGTTGGTTCTAGTACGTGCTGAGTAAGAAAGCTATCCTGGATTAAACATAGCAGTGTCAGATAACGCATTGTGTTTAAATAATATATGGTACATATTCACTAACAACGGTTGTGTTTAAAATTCATATTTATTCACATCACGTGACATCGCATTCGCTTAAATGCATATACATTATGCCAACAAAACTATATTCATTTCAAAATGTTCTTTCAACTATATACAATATTTATAAATAAAGTATATTTTGAAATCGTTGAACATATACGTTGTACTGAGATCTAAGTGCTGGCATTTACATGTGGCCGTTGTTAATGTTCTCACAGCTAATAATAGCAGGCTGCTGAGACATCAGTTAACAAGTTAACTGGTTCAATGTTTACATGTGGCCGTTGTTAATGTTCTCACATCTAATAATAACAGGCTACTGAGACATCAGTTAACAAGTTAACTCGTTCAATGTTGCATGACTTTCATTTCCCGAGCTAATTTCGACGCGTCAGAAGTAGAAACAGTCAGCACTGTTCCCGTTCTCTTTTCGAGAAGAGTTCGCCGTCACAGCAGACGTACTTCCGGTTGTCGTAAACTCGGATGCCGCAACATTCGTCGTAAGGTGTCGCTCCGGCCCAAAGGATACCCTCGCAACATGTTTCCATGCGGGCATCATAATTTTGTCCATCGCATTCTGGAATGTAATTTTAATAATGTACACGCTGTACTCTCTGAAGGCAAATGATTGACATGTATTATAACGGAAAACACACGCACACACGCGCGCGCATGCACGCACGCACAAAAACACACACACACACACACACACACACACACACACACACACGAAAATCACACGAAAATCACACATGCACGCAGGCACGCATAAATACATGCACCCACTCCCAAGTCAAATATATCGTAGTTGCAGTAGAACGTATGTTCTTACATTGCCCAGAAAGTTGTATCTGCTTAGTGTAATTCACACATGCATAATGGACGTATGCAACTTTAAAGACACAACAATGCATCCACACAACTGTCATGCATTGGTATTGTTAATCACATATGACGCAACGTACCTTCGAACCAAGAGTGTGATCCATGCACGCAACACGCTACTATCGTTACGAACAGAAGAACACCTTTCGTCGATGTATTCCTAAATAAATAAATAAATAACACTAAGCCAACGTTAATATTTCATACTGAGCGTTTTCTAGAATATACAGCATACTAAGTATAATCATTATTCAGATAGTGTCCTAGTGACGAGACAAAGACAGCATAAAGAACTTATTTGGAGACAAATAAAGTTAAAGTCATTTGTAATTATGCCATACCTGCTAAAATTCCATTAGTCGGTGGAATTTAATTTAAAATTACTAAAACAAACCTGCAGATAACTATATTTGAAATGAGTTGACTTCTGATGTATTTTACTTCCTAACTTAACCACAGTGTCTAACTAGCAACAACACCAGCTGTAACAAAACCAGTGAAACCGTACAACTGTTATGCAATTAACATAAATGGAATATCATAACTTACATCTTGTATGATGTGTACTTGACAAACTACTTGGCCTCGGTGTAGTTGCGATATCACTTCCGCTGTAGATCAACGAAATGTTTTCTCTCTCTGGAACTGATGTTCTGTCTTCACCGTGTTTGTAGTCTGACATTAGCCAGCCAAGCTGTGGATTTATATAGCAGTATGAGATGGTCATCGTGCCGACCTGCTCGCCCCACATGCTTGTTCCGTGTATTTGTACCCTCGAACTGAAGGACGTAGACAAACAAACATGTTTGTGTTATTCCATTTTGATGTAGGCCGTCTTTTCGTAGCACGAGTGAGAGTATTGATACAACGTGAAATACACGGCAGGGTTGGAGTACTACGGAGAGCAAAAACATGCAATTTCCGCGTGAATTTAAGTTACTCCAATGTAGACCTTTATGGATGAACTAGTCGCATTCTGAGAATCAGTTCTCCAGCACGTGTCACGCCAACATGTTAGAAACGTTCACCGATAAGTCAGTCAATCCGTATTAAACAGGAATAACGGAAACTAAAGTAAGCCAGTACAAGAACATCAACATCACCCGAGAAGTAATCAACTTTAATAAATTGATCACGTCTTCAACTGGGGTGATCTTGCTTTCATTTGTACAGGTAAATCTAGATCACTCCAACTGCAGAAGTGATCAAATTGAGATGATATGGTCATGTGATGAGAACAGAAGATGGTTATGCCACATAGATGATGAAGATGATAGGAAGGAGAGAGAGAGAGAGAGATAGAGAGAGAGAGAGAGAGAGTGAGGTGAACATAAGATTACAGGTACAATACATGACAATTGTGAATAAAGTGTCGTTTCGTCCATGGAGAACTACACTAAGACATGTAAGATCGCTGGCGTACAGGCCACCATGGCAATTATATACGGTTACTAATATCATAAATAATAATATGTTATTCTACATGAACATTAAGTACAAGTCATTGGCATTGCTATGTAGCAAACATTCTGAGTATCAACACTGATCGAAATGTTAATACAAGAAAATAGCCACGGAATCATAAATGAGTACAACAACCAAATGTCAACAATTAACACCAGTAATTATTCATACTAACATAATCAACACTAATTAACACAAACGAACCCTAAATAAACACTAAGCTAACTTAATTAACTAACTAACATTGACTAACATTAACATTACCTAACACAAATTGCCTCAACATAACACTTAAACATTTTACACTAGAGTATGTTACATGAAGTCTAAACAATAGTTTTCAACACGACTGTATTTGAAGTTAAAATTATATATATTCTTAATATCTGGAATATATGAAATGACTGAAATAACTGGCCTTCATTTTTACAGAAATGCACGGTGCACTCAATTCTAGTTAACAACTGTAAGTACACGTCTGTTTTTCTTGCATATATAACAATTCTGAGCATTTGCTAATAATATACGTTCTTGCATAATTTATGAAACCTTGGTATGAGTGATTGTTTTTAGTACAATGTTTGGGAGATAGTTCTCTTGGATTAATCTTGGAGCGTCGTGTTTGGTACAAAGGCGACAATACGTAGAACTAGTGTGTTTCTCATGGATGTCATAATTGTTCTAACTTGGAAGGTTATTTACCATGCCACAGAAACGTTGCGGAACACATCGGGTTCTTCTTGATCTCATATGAGAGAAACATGTCTTTGAAATAATCTGGGATTTTTTTCCGTTTACATATGAAAAGAAACACATTTAACATGGGAGTTTAAAAATGTCCTTTAGATTCTAAATCAAGGTGTGGCATGCGAATTATACTCATTGTTTGATAAAGCTTTAATTGCCATTTTTTGAAATTTACATATTCGTGGTCCTATATTGAAACATGAAGCTTTTATGCCATAATTTTGGTAAGCTAGAATTGTAGATTATTTTCAAAATGTACACTCGCACATAGTGTTTTAATCCAGATATAATTACACATAACCTTTACAGCTTGGTCATTATACTACCTATGTGAGGTTGCCATGTTAGATTAGTCTATAAGTCTATAAGAACACCAAACACTTAATACCAACAATGTAGAGTGTGGTACACGTTCAATTGCCATAACATTTATTTCGATATTAGGGATTTTCAGTGGGTTTTGTTTTGTTTGCTTTCAGGTAAATCACTGCTAGCAATTCATCTATCTTGATTAATTCTGTATTTATTTGAATCGATGTCGAGTTGGTTGTGTTGTTACTCCTGGAGTTATCTAGTGTGCTGAGCAGGTTGTATCAT